>JASDQU010687620.1:2875-17062 GCA_032191745.1 Picea mariana
GCTTTGAAAATTTCCGAAGCCGAAGTCCCAAGCAAGCACCTTTTGACCTAGCACTTGGTCACGGCCTGTGATCACATGGGTTGGGGAGTGAGAGAAAGGAGCTAGTGCCAAAAAATGGTTACAGAGCAGATAAGAGCTCGAAAATAAAATGAAATCCGAATTTTTTCTTAAATCAGATTAGTTTATGAATGTTGTGGGATTTGTTAAGAAATGATGGCCTGACAAATTCCAGTTGACTGCACACTGTGTTTGTAGAGTCAATGATTGTCAGAACCGAAACGAATTGCCACTGAGTGTAGAGAAATGGAGGGGGCACATAATGCTTCCAATTCAAAGAATGAAGTAAAAGGAATGGATGTCCATTTGGGAGTGGAAGGATCGAATTCCAATGGACATGGAGAAGAGATAGAGAAGGAAGGGCACATGATGAAAATCATTGATCAATCGCAAAAATATGCCCAGACTAACTAAGCATATAATAGAAATCTCATGAAAGCCAGAGAGCAATAGGGAGAATTCAACCTAAAGTTGATACAGAGACTGGAAAGGATAGAAAAGAAGCTGGATAAGGAGACCGACTCAAGCAAAATAGGGAGTCGCAGGACCCCTGAGAGGAAAAGAAGATCAAGAAGAATTAGCAGGCATTGTCATCACTCCCCAAAGTAGTCCAATAAGGAGGAACACAGTAGTTCAAGACCATCTCCTACCAGAAAGCATAGGGATTTGGAGTGGATGAATTGAAGGGAGAAATGAACAAGATTAAACCTCCTAATTTTGATGGAGAGCACCAGAAGGAGGAATATGATGAGACATGGCTTCTTGGCATGAGGAAATACTTTCAACTGCAGAACTACTCTTATCATACATAAGGAATAATTGTGATGTATCAACTGAAAGGAAAATAATCCATGTGGTGGGATCAACTTGTGCAGGTGCAACACATTAAAGAGAAGAATGTTACTTGGAAAGAATTCAAGAAGTACTTCGAAAATAAATACTTGACTAAAAGATACTATGATAGAAAGATGAAATAATTCCTTGAACTCAAGTTCGGTAGCATGTCTATTGATGAATATGAGCGAAGGTTTTTGGAATTGATGAAGTATGTTCAGTTCATCAAAGATGAGACTGACAAAATTCAAAGGTATCTAAGTGGTGTACCACCTTCCATCAGTGAGAAGATCCAATATGATGATCCTAAAACTATGGAAGAAACTATAAGAAGAGAAAAATGCTTATATGAGTAGAAAAGAGAAAAGCCCACTTTTTAGAAGGCTTGGGATGACTAGAAGAAATTCAAGATAGATCAAAGGAAGAAGGGAAACAAACCACCCTTTTTCAGAAACAGTCCTCAAGGACAACCATCTTTTAGAGAGTAGAGAATGAATGAAGTAGGGGGACAAAGGCCAAGGCAGACGCCCATTCAGTGTTGGGGCTGTCAGGGAAACCACAAGTACAGAGATTGTCCCCACAAAAATGGAAAAGTGAGAGTTGTCCATAATGTTCAGCAAGTTGAAATAGTGGAGGACATAGGCAGTAGAGTACCAAGGATCTATAAATCCATGGACAACAAGTAAGTTGAATTTCAATTACACATGATTGAAGTTGAAGGTATGATCAATAACCGTACCTTTACTATTTTAATTGATTTGGGGGCTATTCATAGTTATATAGATCCTAGAATGGTGGAAAGTTTGCAATTTTCAAGAAGAAAGCATGGAAAATATTGGTTAGTGCAGCTGGCTACAGGAGCCAAGAGAAAGGTTGTTGAGTTGGTTAAGTCCTTTCCAGTGGACATGAATGGACTGAGCATAAGGGCTGAATTTAGCATCTTACCTTTGGGTTCCTATGACTATCTAATTGGAATGGATTGGTTGGACTAGCACCATGCCATCTTAGAATACTGTAACATGGCATTCACTTTCCTAGATGAGGAAGGAAACCCAAGGAAATTCCAAGGAATAACCAGAGAAGTTACTATCAGAGAAATCTCAACAATGTAGTTGAAGAAGTGTTACAGTAAAGGCTGTCAATTAATTGCATCCCACATGGAGGAAGCACCTGAGGATAAGGTGTCAAATATCAAAGACCATGCGGTACTAAAGGAGTTTGAAGATGTATTCCAGGAAGTACCCAGACTACCCCCAAAGAGAGATATTGACTTCTCTGTAAACCTGATTCCTAGAGCAGCTCTAGTGTCAAAAGCTCCTTACAGAATGAGTACACCAGAGCTGAAAGAACTGCAATTGCATCTTGAAGAGCTTCTGAAGAAGGGGTATATACACCCAAGTGTGTCACCTTGGAGTGCCTTCATCCTATTCGTGAAGAAGAAATATGGGACATTGAGATTGTGTATTGATTTCAGACAATTGAACAAAGTGACTATTAAGAACGAGTATCCTCTGCCAAGGATCGATGATCTCTTTGATCACTTTAAGGATGCTAAGATATTTTCAAAAATAGATCTCAGATCAGGATATCACCAGGTAAGAATAAAGGATGAAAAAATCAACAAGACTACCTTTAGAACAAGGTATGGTCATTATGAATTCACAGTGGTTCTGTTTGGGTTGTCAAATGCACCCGTTGTTTTTATGTGCCTAATGAATGGTGTATTCAGGGAATATCTAGACAAATTTTTCATAATATTTTTGGATGAAATCCTGGTGTATTCCAAGTCAGAGGAGGAGCATGAACAACATCTGAGGATGGTGCTACAGGTGTTAAGAGAGCACCAACTGTATGCCAAGTTGAGCAAGTGCTCATTTTATCAAAAGCAGATCCATTACTTGGGGCATATCATTTCAGAGGATGGGATAGTCGTGGATCCTGAGAAGATAGAAGCCATCAGAGAATGGTTAGTGCTAAGGAATGTGTTAGAATTCAGATCCTTTATGGGTCTAGTTGGCTATTACAGAAGGTTAATTGTAGGGTTCTCAAGGATAGATCACCCCATCACTTCCTTGCAAAGGAAGGAGAAGAAGTTTCAATGGACAGAGGAATGTGAGAGAAGCTTCTAGTGATTGAAGCAACTATTAACTAGTGCTCCAATCCTAAGGATTGCATATCCGAATGAAGATTTTGTAGTGTGTACAGATACATGTAAAGAAGGACTGGGTGGAGTCCTCAGTCAAAATGGATTTGTAATATGTTATGAGTCCAGAAAGTTGAAGGATCATGAAAAGAACTATGCAACTCATGATTTGGAATTGGTAGCCATAGTGCATGATCTGAAGAAATGGAGACATTACCTCATGGGAAGGAGGTTTGAACTGAGGACAGACCATAACGGTCTGAAGTATTTGTTTGATCAACCAACCTTGAATGCTAGGCAGAGTAAATGGTTGGAATTCCTTTGTGAGTATGACCTTGATATAAAGCATATCAAAGGAAAGGAGAACAAAGTGGCTGATGCACTCAACATGAGAGTGCATGAACTACATGATATGACCATTAGCATGTAACAAACTGATATTAAAGGAAGAATCTTGGAAGATGCAAATGCATATTTGCAGTACATGGAATTGGTAGCAAAGCTACAACAAGGTAAGATGCTACAGGGAGGGAAATATTATAAACTGGGAGCTGATGGAACACTCCTATACAAAATAGAGTTTATGTACCTGATTTCCAGGAATTGAAAATTATGATTTTGAAAGAAATGCATAATGTGCCTTATGTTGGGCACCTTGGATATCGAAAAATTGTGGCAGCAGTCAAGAGCCATTACTTTGGGCCACGTATGAAGAAGGAAATTACATAATACATCGTTAGATGTATGGAGTGCCATAAATTCTAAGTTGAGCATGGGCACCCAGCAGGGTTGCTACAACCTTTACCCATTCCTGAGTGGAAGTGGGAAGTAGTGACAATGGATTTCATCACAGGATTGCCCAGAACCAACAAGCAACATGATTCAATCATGGTGGTGGTGGACAAGCTTACAAAAGCTACTCATTTTATTCCATTAAATAATACTCACAAGGCAACTAATGTTGTCGATATCTATATGAGAGAAGTAGCATGATTGCTCGGTATTCCCAAGATAATTGTGTCTTACAAAGATCCAAAATTCACCTCAAAATTCTTGAAAGGGTTATTCAAAGGGTTTGGAATGAATCTGAATTTCATCACTGCTTATCATCCTGAGTCTGATGGGAAGACAGAGAGGGTGAACCAAGTGATAGAAGATATGCTAAGGATGTATGTGATGGAAAAACCATCTAAATGGGAAGACTACCTACACTTGGTAGAATTTTCCTACAACAATGGGTATCAAGCATCACTGAAGATGAGCCCATTTGAATCACTTTATGACAGAAAGTGCAACACTCCAATAAGATGGGATAACCCAGTTGATAGAGCAGTAGTTGGGCCAGAGTTGCTCAAGGAAATGGAAGAACAAATGATGAAGATTAAGCACAATTTGAAGGTTGCCCAAGACATGCATAAAAGTTATGCTGATAAGAACAGGACCCACAGGGAGTTTAATGTTGGTGATCATGTTTTCTTGAAAGTGAAAGCCAACATAAGTTCTCTAAAGCTTGGAAACTATTCCAAGTTGGCAGCTAGATTTTGTGTGTTGAAAAGTCAACAAGAAACATGTGTCTAATTTATTTTTCCCTTAAATAAATTAGACAATAAATATTAATCTATTATTTCATTCATAACTGAGTGAGTTGTATTTGTAACAGAATCATAAGTGTAGTTAAGTGAGTTAAGATCAGTTGTACTAGTTGTAACTAAACATGCACTAGTGAGAGTTCAGTTAATCAGTGAACTCACATGCAACTGAAGATTCACCACAGTTAACTACATGCATGTCAGATCCAATGGAGACCTAGTTGAGATAACAGGTGAAAGGGACATTTTGGCTATCGGTTGTGATTTGGTCACACATGTAGTGAATATGCTTATGAGCATGTGCAAACTAGGTAATTGCAATGAATGATCATTGTGAGAATTTGAATTGCAGAGATTGTGCAGAGGAGGCAAGCTGTCTGGACACAGGAATTGGCACATGCATTTGCTAATTTGTGTATGACAGTGTGAAACAATTGTATTGTACTGAGAGCTCTTGGATTAGATTTTTGTATGAGAATGTTTCATGGTTCATGATATACATAATATATAATAGTGTGGTTTTTAGCTTTACTCTTTCCCGGTAAAGCTTATGTGTTATGTGTTATTGATATTTCACTTTGTGCTCATGGTTGTGATCGTGGTATAATTTTCCGTAAGAATAATAGTAGAAGCGATTATGTATTTAATAGTAGCGGAAATTGTTAGATCAGGAGAATTGCAAGAATACATTAAGTGTATCATAATTTCTACATGGTATCAGAGCCATGAAGGCCATGGAGTCACGGAAGTGAGGTGCGAACATTATTTCATTCTCGCAGGTCCTGCCTCTAGCCGAGTGTGAACCCTAGTACTAAAAAATTCTGGTGTTTTCAGGAACAATAATTCTCACACCCTAGACAAAGGTAGGGTGTGAACTTTCTGAGCATTCTCGTAGGCTACAGTGGAGCAGGGTGCGAACTTCCCTCACCCTAACAGTGAAGCAGGGTGCAAACTTCATTGGCACTCTCGCAGGCTACAATGGAGTAGGGTGTGAACTTCCCAGGCAAGTTTGCAGGCTACACATAGGTAGGGTGAGAACTTCCCTCAGGCTACTCTCAGGTGGGGTGCTAACCTCCCAGGGAAGAGGGATTAAAGTAGTTGAGTTTTGGTAGTTGGATAACATTCGAATTTGCAAAATTTTCTTGGTGCGACAATTGATTCAAGATCRAAATGTATTTCAATGGCTTGAGGTTAGAGTATGCACTCAAGGGCAGCTCTAACTACATCGCTTGGAAGGACAGGATGGAAGCAGTACTTGAAGACAATGGCTTGAAGGGTTACATTGAGAATGATGTTCCAAAACAGATGCGACAGACACTGCAAATATTGATGCATGAAAAAATAAAGTGGTGAAGGCGAGTAGGATTCTATTGGAGGGAGTATGAGACCACATTGTCTCAAGTCTCCATGGGAAAGCCACACCATATGCAATGTGGAAGGTGTTATCACTCCAGGAAACTCTCCTAGGCTGTAAGTCAGAGATGCCTGGTAACTTAATCTTTTGGTAAATATTTTCTCAATAAAAAGTGTGGGTTTGGATCAAGTCGGAGGACTGAATCACTTCTTCACTCAAATCATGCATAAACACATCAAGATGGACAAGGCTTTCAACCACAAATGTTCAAAGAGTTTACAAATAAAGGTATGGATGAAGAAATAACTATTATATCAGTAGAGTCACATATAAACATATATGAATGGCCAATTACAATAATCACAAGAATACTTGCAGAGTTAAACTTATGAATGTAGTGATAAGATGACAGTTATCTGGCATTAGAAGAGCATAACAGCATGAATATAATATCCAAGTGCAAGTACAAAATAGACAAGGAGATGAAATCTGAACAAGTTATGGCAAAAGAAGATTGTATTACTTCATATGACAATGAGAAGTTTTGAGTTACATAATATGAAAAAGTCTCCAAAGTCGAACCCCTAGTTCCTATTCTACCTTCAGCTTTATAGCTTTACAATGCAGTTTTCAGATCCTAAAAGCATGGATCAAATATGCTAAAGATAGAAAGTCAAAATTCAGTTTGCCAAAGATATGGAATGATCCCCAAAACTGAGGTCAATCCCAGATTTCATGGTCTTCATCTCTTGTAGAGTCATGGTGCAGTGAAAAATAGCCTTCCAAGGCTGGGTGATGACTCTTCCAAGAGATACAAATTCGAATTTGTTGAGATAGGCAGAAAATCCAATCTGTTTCCACCAAAATAGGTGCCAAAATCAACTTGGATACACTTTCTAATCCTTATGTACCAAAAATGGATCTTGAAACTGAATATATAATTCATCATCTATCCATCATGAGTGTTTTCAAATGATTTGGATCAGAAAAACCTCGATCTGTGTAAAAATTCGATCATTCTGGCAGTGATAGGCTTTCGATGGTTAACCTAGAAAGTTGTTGAGTGAATTATCTACCGAAAGCCTTGTTTTCGGTGGTTAATGAACATTCATTCTATTCACCTAAACCACCGAAAGCACAACTTGAACTTTTATCATTAGCTACTAAGAATGAGGATCTGGAATTTGGATGGATCTTTGACTGGTAATTATTCTGCCAAGTGTTCAAGCTTCACCCCTCAAGTTGAAAGATGTTGCTTATAAAATCACAAAATCTCGTGTGAGCTGCTGAACATGAATGTATTCTCAACTTGCTAAGATGGAAATCCATTTACTGTAGAATGCTAGGTATTTTTAATTCTAGCTTTCACTTTATTTCAGCTTTCACCACCTATAATAGCAGAGAGAAAATTACTTCTCTTACGAGGTCAAGAGTCCTAGAAGTAGTTGTATTCCTTGCTTCTTGTGCAACCATTTATTTTCAAATCTTTCATCAGACCTAGGATGGTGTTGAATTTCCTCCTACCCTCTTCAACCGTTTTCAAGGTTGTACTACCCACACTTTTCATTGTCATGGCAGAGAAGAAATAAGGAAGCATTGCCCCAACAATTCAACTAATAGGTCTATATGCATCGATGGCCAATCCTGTTGCAATTATACTAAGCATGCCCAAAGCAGCTACTGCAATACCATGCCTGGAAGCCAAACTAAATTGACAAAAATGCTTACTGTAATAGCAAATACAGGAATAATAACAAATTTGTATCCCAAAGCCAACCCCAAAATAACCTTAGTTGCTGCAATTGTGAGATGCCTTGATGTCGTTTTGGTGTCTGTTGTTTAAACTGATGTGACCTTTGTTGCTGTTGTTTATGAAGCTGCAAATGGTGTTCCTGAACCACAACAGTAGGTGGAAGATGCTGAAAATGTTCATGACTATGTACAGGATGACTACTCTTATGCAAATTCATATTTGGCTGAGTGGCTACATGTGGTTGTATTCATGTCTTTGCTTCTGTTCATTGCCAGGATTTACACTTTCAGCATTAAGAGATTTATCAAATTGTGTTACTGGGAGATAAGAAGACCAAAGATTACCCTACTCTGTATTGATAACCATATAACCAGATTTTGAGAGAAGACCTTGACATTTTGGGATTGCATCTGCATGTTCCACGTAGCAGGCGTTTGTACTAGTGCCCAAAATAACAACAACCATAACATCCTCATCATGATATCGTTGTGCAATGTATGTGCTATGGGAAGATAGCTTAGGTCGGTATGGGCCTTGTGAATATGAAACTTTGAAGGAAGTCCTGAAAATCCCTCTGGTGGCAGGTGGGTTAGAGAGGTTGAAAATAAAATTAATCGTCTGCGTTGCTCCATTAGCATTCCATTGACCACCTGCCAGAACCAAATAATTTGATCATCAGCTTTGGTATACTCATGATACTCTGTATGGTCTTTCCAATCCTGTATACATAAATCATGACCCTTTCCATACAACATTAGATCCAGACCTTCAGGTTCTAAAGCTCGAAGAAACTGTTGGAGTGTTGAATTCCCAAGTGAATCAGAAAATCCCTAAACAAAGCATTTAACTTGTTCTGCAACTGGTGTCACAAGCGTGAGTCCTAGTACATATTTGTCTGGACTATCTGGATCAATTTCCAAGATTTTCTTGCAACTTGAAAACAAGAATGTATATGCATCTTGTGTATCTTCCCAGGAGATAGAGAGACCGGCCGATTGTTTGAAAAATGTTCGAGCTAGGACAATGTCAATTTGCGCCCTATGCATCAATGCCAAACCAATAACATGACCACAAAACTTGAAATAGGATAGATGACCAGGATTCACTCCAGATGCTTTCGCTTGTGATAAATTTTGTTAGCTCTGAAGAAAATTGAACTAGATTCCACCCACACCATGGCTATTCGTCATCCATTTCTAACAGACAATGTGTTGATCCAGTACCTTACCCTTATATCTTCTCGTCTCGTGGGTCTTCCTTATAGCCAGCTGCCTTCATATGGGTTTAACCTAGCGCTCGGGTACTCTGTTTTGGGGTATGTATTTTGTAGCTTAAGCCTGTGGCTTGACCTGTGGCTTGGTTCATGACTTGAATCGTGGCTCAATTGGTGGCCAAATATCTTCAACCTGTCCAAACATTTTTTAGCCAAACTACATTCACCATCAGACATCTGCGTGAGATTTTAGTTTTAGCTTAACTCATGGCCTGATACCTGGCAATGGAGCTCCTTAAACGCCTGTACAAGCATAATAAAATCTCCATCCCTTGGCACCTGTCAGCTGCCTACATTTGGCTTGTGGCTCGAATTGGATCGAACGAGTGGCAGGTGGACTCGGTTTAGATCGAATGAGTGGCAGGTGAACTCATTTTATCTGTTGGTTAATGGATATGAATTGACATGTGGATGTGACCTAGATGGTGGCTTTGAATTAGTTAGCACATAGCTTGATGTATTTACCTGTCATAAGCGTTGGCTTGTAGCTTATTATGAGAATTGGGCATGTGTATTACTTGTGAGTTAGCTAAGACTCGTGGACATAGGATTTGGTTCTGGGAAATTGGTAAATTAAGGCATATGCACTTTGATACATAATCTTAGGCTTGACATCTGGCTCGTGTGAAAGCACAAGGGTTTTTTTAAATTGAATGTGGAAATGCTTTCGATGGTTATGGGCCTTTTGCTTGATGCCTCTTATCCACCAGAAAGGTCAACTTTTGGTGGTTAACAAGTCATTTGATAGACCCATTTAACCACCGTAACCTGTGATTTCAAAATTCGAAAGCCAAGACCAGAAATGACAATTCTTTTGACTTTAGACTTAAAAAATAGACCATCTAATGTACTCTAAAAAATTTAGAAACAAATTGTTTTGACTCATTCCTATCACCTAAAATTTGAAAACTTAGCAGTGTAATTTTAGAAGATAACATCTGGCTCCTACTCGGGGATGGAATTCTCCCAGTGAGGTTCCAATAACAAGTAGTTCCAGTCGCCTTATGTGTTGGGCTATGGAGTCATGTGGCTTGTGCGATCGGTAGCCTTCTCTGCTTATTCAACCAAAATTTGAAAACAATATTTGCATAGCTTTGAAATTGTAGTTCCATTGGGCATGGAGTCATCTGGATGCCTTTGGCATGGAGTCATTTAACCTGTGCAATTGTTCTTCAGCAAACCTGTAGCCTGAAAACTTGGAGCCTTCCTGTAATCTGCGTGTTTATTTAAGAAAACTAAAAAAAATCTACGTGCTCGTATGAAGAGCTTATTCTTCAACCTACTCCTACACTAACCAACTGTAATGCCTCTTATCAAGTGAAATCATGATTCCAATGAATCCATGTCAGAAAGTGATTTACTGAAACTATTCTTGATCTTGACCCAAAAAATGATGGAAGCCATATCATGCAGAAATATAGTTGATAACAGAAACAAAATTGTCCCTCATCTGAAAAAAATGTTTTGATATTTATGCTGCTTATAGATTCCAAATAGTTTTTAATAGGGTCATAAAAACCATGAAAGAATACCTCTTTGAGCTTCTGATCCAACTGGCTGTATTTAAGCTGCTGATTACCTTCACTTATCTCAATGTTGAATGTGGACTGCTCAACCTTTGTTAGAGAAAAATGCGAGCTCAGCAGCTGATCTGAACCTTTCTGCTCTCCTGCACCATATCTCTGTAATCTGATTTGATCAAGATGATATGCTTTATGAACACATCAAACAATTTCCTCTCCAATACTAATATCTTTACGGGATATATCAAGACAAGAAAGATCTTCAACAGATTCACGACAAGCATCAAACATAGCATGCACATACTTTTGATCATCTCTCTACTGAAAAGAAGAACTGGATGAAATTTCAATAAAAGATAAGTCTTCATAAACCTTAACGTTTCCTTTCTCATCACCATATTGGTCAAATGTAGGAGGATCAAGATAAGGTCCTAATGTTAGAGATGAAGCTTCTTTAATAGCAGGACCAACAATAACATCATGAAACAGATTTCGAAAAATATCACCTCATTCCTCATCATAATTTGAAATAGAATATTTATAAGGAGAAAGAAGATCTTTCTGGTGTTCAAACTGAAGATTAGGTAGTCCCTGCAAATCTTGTTCCTCATGGTTACTGCAACTTCCCTTGGTTTGCAAATCTGGAAGATGTAGGCTGCCCTCAACATCTACTGTGGCTCCAATACTTTCACCTACTGATCTGTCAATCTGCTCATCATCTTTGAAGTCTTTGAATGGGACAATTGTATCTTGTTGACATCCTAAGGCAATAGATGTATTTGGTACAATGTCAAAAGCGTCTATACTATGGATAACATCCTGCAGATCATCAATATCTTGGTCATGTTGAGAAGCATCTCCTGCTGTAGCATATTTCACATAACTATTTGATTCCTTATTAAACAAATTGAAATCATGACAACATTTAGGATGGAGAAGGTCAGCTGAATATATCTCTTTACAAAATAGATGAAAGGCAGCAYGAAAATCAGCCAAAGAACTGACACTTGAAAAAGGAAGAGACCGATACCAATCACGAGCAATTCCCTCTAATGAAAGACTGAAAAGTATGATCTGAACATCCTCATGCACAACTCGTAACTGATGCATGTAGCTGGTACTTCCCAGTCTTCTCCTCGAAATTTGGAAAGACTATTTTCCCATTCATCTTTAGTAGGTACTGGATTTGGGAAACCAACAATTTTTGAAAAATCACAGAATGCATACCTCTTAGCAAAGATCTGGTTCATGTCATACCAGTGGAGTCGCCAACAGATTTCAGAGCAATGGAGTCACCACTGAATCCGTCCTTCATGGAGTCGCTAGATAGATAATTACAACCCAAATGATGTCCAGACTTTGTCTATCATCGAAGCTGGAGCTATTTCGTCTCCCAAGGAAGATGAGCTTCAATCTATTCTCCCCGACAACGACGCCAATTTTTTATCACTCTAGGAAACTCTCCTAGGCTGTAAGTCAGAGATGCCTGGTAACTTAATCTTTTGGTAAATAATTCCTCAATAAAAAGTGTGGGTTTGGATCAAGTCGGAGGACTGAATCACTTCTTCACTCAAATCATGCATAAACACATCAAGATGGACAAGGATTTCAACCACAAATGTTCAGAGAGTTTACAAATAAAGGGATGGATGAAGAAATAACTATTATATCAGCAGAGTCACATATAAACTAATAGGTCTATATGCATCGATGGCCAATCCTGTTGCAATTATACTAAGCATGCCCAAAGCATCTACTGCAATACCATGCCTGGCAGCCAAACTAAATTGACAAAAATGCTTACTGTAATAGCAAATACAGGAATAATAACAGATTGTATCCCAAAGCCAACCCCAAAATAACCTTAGTTGCTGCAATTTTGAAATGCCTTGATGTCGTTTTGGTGTCTGTTATTTAAACTGATGTGACCTTTGTTGCTATTGTTTATGAAGCTGCAAATGGTGTTCCTGAACCACAACAGTAGGTGGAAGATGCTTAAAATGTTCATGACTATGTACATGATGACTACTATTCTGCAAATTCATATCTGGCTGAGTGGCTACATGTGGTTGTATTCATGTCTTTGCTTCTGTTCATTGCCAGGATTTACACTTTCAGCATTAAGAGCTTTATCAAATTCTGTTACTGGGAGATAAGAAGACCAAAGATTACCCTACTCTGTATTGATAACCATATAACCAGATTTTGAGAGAAGACCTTGACATTTTGGGATTGCATCTGCATGTTCCACGTAGTAGGCGTTTGTACTAGTGCCCAAAATAATAGCAACCATAACATCCTCATCATGATATCGTCATGCAATGTATGTGCTATGGGAAGCAAACTTAGGTCGGTATGGGCCTTGTGAATATGAAACTTTGAAGGAAGTCCTGAAAATCCCTCTAGTGGTAGGTGGGTTAGAGAGGTTGAAAATAAAATTAACCTTCTGCGTTGCTCCATTGGCATTCCATTGACCACCTGCCAGAACCAAATAATTTGATCGTTAGCTTCGATGTACTCATGATACTCTGTATGGTCTTTCCAATCCTGTATACATAAATCATGACCCTTTCCATACAACATTAGATCCAGATCTTCAGGTTCTAAATCTCGAAGAAACTATTGGAGTGTTGAATTCCCAAGCAAATCAGAAAATCCCTAAACAAAGCATTTAACTTGTTCTGCAACTGTTGTCACAAACATGAGTCCTAGTACATCTTTGTCTAGACGATCTGGATCCATTTCCAAGATTTTCTTGCAACTTGAAAACAAGAATGGATCTGCATCTTGTGTATCTTCCCAGGAGATAGAGAGACCAACCAATTGTTTGAAAAATGTTCGAGCTAGGACCATGTCAATTTGCGCCCTATGCATCAATGCCAAACCAATAACACGACCACAAAACTTGAAATAGGATAGATGACCAGGATTCACTCCAGATGCTTTCGCTTGTGATAAATTTTGTTAGCTCTGAAGCAAATCGAACTGGATTCCACCCACACCATGGCTATTTGTCATCCATTTCTAACAGACAATGCGTTGATCCAATACCTTACCCTTATATATGCTCGTCTCATGGGTCTTCCTTATAGCCAGCTGCCTTCATATGGATTTAACCTAGCACTCGGGTACTCTGTTATGGGCTATGCGTTTTGTAGCTTAAGCCTGTGGATTGACCTGTGGGTTGGTTCATGACTTGAATCATGACTCAATTGGTGGCCAAATATCTTCAACTTGTCCAAACGTTTTTTAGCCAAACTACATTCACCATCGGACATCTACGTGAGCTTTTAGTTTTATCTTAACTCGTGGCCTGATACCTGGTAATGGAGCTCCTTAAACGCTTGTACAAGCATAATAAAAACTCCATCCCTTGGCACCTGTCAGCTGCCTGTGTTTGGCTTGTGGCTCAGATTGGATCAAATGAGTGGCAGGTGGACTCGGTTTAGATCGAATGAGTGGCAGGTGGACTCAGTTTATCTGTTGGTTAATGAATATGAATTGACATGTGGAGGTGACCTAGATGGTGGCTTTGACTTAGTTAGCACATAGCTTGATGTATTTACTTGTCATAAGCGTTGGCTTGTAGATTATTATGAGAATTGGGCATGTGTATTACTTGTGAGTTAGCTAAGACTCGTGGACATAGGATTTGGTTCTG
>JASDQU010687620.1:24537-39289 GCA_032191745.1 Picea mariana
GAATTTTGGTGGTTAACAAGTCATTTGATAGACCCCTTTAACCACCTTAACCCGTGATTTCAAAATTCGAAAGCCAAGACCAGAAGTGATGATTCTTAGAAGTTATCTCCTAAATAGACCATCTAATGTACTCTAAAAAATTTGGAAACAAATTGTTTTGACTCATTACTATCACCTAAAATTTAAAAACTTAGCAGTGTAATTTTAGGAGATAACATCTAGCTCCTACTCAGGGATGGAATCCTCCCAGTGAGGTTCCAGGAACAAGTAGTTCCAGTCGCCTTATGTGTTGGGCTATGGAGTCATGTGACTTGTGCGATCGGTAGCCTGCTCTGCTTATTCAACCAAAATTTGAAAACAATATTTGCATAGCTTTGAAATTGTAGTTCCATTGAGCATGGAGTCATCTGGATGCCTTTGGCATGGAATCATTTAACCTGTGCAACTGTTCTTCAGCAAACCTGTAGCCTGAAAACTTGTAGCCTTCCTGTAATCTGCATGTTTATTTAAGAAAACTGAAAAGAATCTATGTGCTTGTATGAAGAGTTTATTCTTCAACCTACTCCTACACTAACCAACTGTAATGCCTCTTATCAAGTGAAATCATGCTTCCAATGAATCCATGTCAGAAAGTGATTTACTGAAACTATTCTTGATCTTGACCCAAAAAATGATGGAAGCCATATCATGCAGAAATATAGTTGATAACAGAAACAAAATTGTCCCTCATCTGACAAAAATGTTTTGATATTTATGTTGCTTATAGATTCCAAATAGTTTGTAATAGGGTCATAAAAACCATGAAAGAATACCTCTTTGAGCTGCTGATCCAAATGGCTGTATTTAAGCTGCTGATTACCTTCACTTATCTCAATGCTGAATGTGGACTGCTCAACCTTTGTTAGAGAAAAATGCAAGTTGAGCAGTTGATCTGAACCTTTCTGCTCTCCTGCACCATATCTCTATAATCTGATTTCATCAAGATGATATGTTGTCTTATCATAGTAAAAAATTTCCTCTCCAATACTAATATCTTTGCGGGATATATCAAGACTAGAAAGATCTTCAACAGATTCACGACAAGCATCAAACATAGCATGCACATACTTTTGATCATCTCTCTGCTGAAAAGAAGAACTATATGAAATTTGAATAAAAAATAAGTCTTCATAAACCTTAACGTTTCCTTTCTCATCACCGTATTGGTCGAATGTAGGAGGATCAAGATAAGGTCCTAATGTCAGAGATGAAGCTTCTTGAATAGCAGGACCAACAATAACATCATGAAACAAATTTGGAAAAATCTCACCTCGTTCCTCATTATAATTTGAAATAGAATATTTATAAGGAGAAAGAATATCTTTCTGGTGTTCAAACTGAAGATTAGACAGTCCCTGCAAATCTTGTTCCTCATGGTTACTGCAACTTCCCTTGGTTTGCAAATCTGGAAGATGTAGGCTGACCTCAACATCTATTGTGGCTCCAATACTTTCACCTGCTAATCTGTCAATCTGCTCATCATCTTTCAAGTCTTCAAATGGGACAATTGTATCTTGTTGATAGCCTAAGGCAATAGATGTATTTGGTACAACGTCAAAAGCATCTATACTATGACTAACATCCTGTAGATCATCAGTATCTTGGTCATGTTGAGAAGCATCTCCTACTGTAGCATATTTCACATAACTATCTGATTCCTTATTAAACAAATTGAAGTCATGACAACATTTAGGATAGAGAAGGTCAGCTGAATATATCTCTTTACAAAATAGATGAAAGGCAGCATGAAAATCAGCCAAAGAGATGACACTTGAAAAAGGAAGAGACCGATACCAATCACGAGCAATTCTCTCTAATGAAAGACTGAAAAGTCTGATCTGAACATCCTCATGCACAACTCGTAACCGATGCATGTAGTCATGAAAATCCAACAAATGTTCGGCTGGTACTTCCCAGTCTTCTCCTCAAAATTTGGGAAGACTATTTTCCCATTCATCTTTAGTAGGTACTGGATTTGGGAAACCAACAATTTTTGAAAAATCACAGAACGCATACCTCTTAGCAAAGATTTGGTTCATGTCATATCAGTGGAGTCGCCAACAGATTTCAGAGCAATGGAGTCACCACTGAATCCATCCTTCATGGGGTCGCCAGACAAATAATTACAACCCAAATCATGTCCAAACTTTGTCTATCATCAAAGCTAGAGCTATGTCGTCTGCCAAGGAAGCTGAGCTTCAATCTCCTCTCCCCGACAACGGCGCCAATTTGTTATCACTCCAAGAAACTCTCCTAGGCTGTAAGTCAGAGATTCCTGGTAACTTAATCTTTTGGTAAATATTTTCTCAATAAAAAGTGTGGGTTTGGATCAAGTTGGAGGACTGAATCACTTCTTCACTCAACTCATGCATAAACACATCAAGATGGACAAGGCTTTCAACCACAAATGTTCAGAGAGTTTACAAATAAAGGGATGGATGAAGAAATAACTATTATATCAGCAGAGTCACATATAAACATATATGAATGGCCAATTACAATAATCACAAGAATACTTGCAGAGTTAAACTTATGGATGTAGTGATAAGATGACAGTTATCTGGCATTCGACAAGCATAACGGCATGAATACAATATCCAAGTGCAAGTACAGAATAGACAAGGAGATGAAATATGAACAAGTTATGGCAAAAGAAGCTTGTATTACTTCATATGACAATGAGAAGTTTTGAGTTACATAATATGAAAAAGTCTCCAAATTCGAACCCCTAGTTCCTATTCTACCTTCAACTTTATAACTTTACAATGCAGTTTTGAGATCCTAAAAGCATGGATCAAATATGCTAAAGATAGAAAGTCAAAATTCAGTTTGCCAAAGATATGGAATGATCCCCAAAAATGAGGTCAATCCCATATTTCATGGTCTTCATCTCTTGTAGAGTCATGGTGCAGTGCAGAATAGCCTTCCAAGGCTGGGTGATGACTCTTCCAAGAGATACAAATTCGAATTTGTTGAGATAGGCAGAAAATCCAATCTGTTTCCACCAAATAGGTGCCAAAATCAACTTGGCTACCCTTTCTAATCCTTATGTACCAAAAATGGATCTTGAAACTGAATATATAATTCATCATCTATCCATCATGAGTGTTTTCAAATGATTTGGATCAGAAAAACCTCGATCTGTGCAAAAATTCGATCATTCTGGCAGTGACAGGCTTTCGGTGGTTAACCTAGAAAGTTGTTGAGTGAATTATCTACCGAAAGCCTTGTTTTCAGTGGTTAATGAACATTCATTCTGTTCACCTAAACCACCGAAAGAACAACTTGAACATTTATCATTAGCTACTAAGAATGAGGATCTAGAATTTGGATGGATCTTTGACTGGTAATTATTCTGCCAAGTGTTCAAGCTTCACCCCTCAAGTTGAAAGATGTTGCTTATAAAATCACAAAAGCTTGTGTGAGCTGCTGAACATGAATGTATTCTCAACTTGCTAAGATGGAAATCCATTTACTGTAGAATGCTAGGTCTTTTTAATTCTATCTTTCACTTTGTTTCAGCTTTCACCCCCTGTAATAGCAGAGAGAAAATTTCTTCTTTTACGAGGTCAAGAGTCCTAGAAGTAGTTGTATTCCTTGCTTCTTGTGCAACCATTTATTTTCAAATCTTTCATCAGACCTGGGATGGTGTTGAATTTCCTCCTACCCTCTTCAACCGTTTTCAAGGTTGCATTATCCACACTTTTCATTGTCATGGCAGAGAAGCAATAAGGAAGCATTGCCCCAACAATTCAACTAATAGGTCTATATGCATCGATGGCCAATCCTGTTGCAATTATACTAAGCATTCCCAAAGAAGATACTGCAATACCATGCCTAGCAGCCAAACTAAATTGACAAAAATGCTTACTGTAATAGCAAATACAGGAATAATAACAGATTTGTATCCCAAAGCCAACCCCAAAATAACCTTAGTTGCTACAATTGTGAAATGCGTTGATGTCGTTTTGGTGTCTGTTGTTTAAACTGATGTGACCTTTGTTGCTTTTGTTTATGAAGATGCAAATGGTGTTCCTGAACCACAACAATAGGTGGAAGATGCTGAAAATGTTCATGACTATGTACAGGATGACTACTCTTCTGCAAATTCATATTTGGCTGAGTGGCTACATGTGGTTGTATTCATGTCTTTGCTTCTGTTCATTGCTAGGATTTACACTTTCATCATTAAGAGATTTATCAAATTCTGTTACTGGGAGATAAGAAGACCAAAGATTACCCTACTCTGTATTGATAACCATATAAGACCTTGACATTTTGGGATTGCATCTACATGTTCCACGTAGCAGGCGTTTGTATTAGTGCCCAAAATAAAAGCAACCATAACATCCTCATCATGATATCATTGTGCAATGTACGTGCTATGGGAAGCCAGCTTAGGTCGGTATGGGCCTTGTGAATATGAAACTTTGAAGGAAGTCCTGAAAATCCCTCTGGCGGCAGGTGGGTTAGAGAGGTTGAAAATAAAATTAACCTTCTGTGTTGCTCCATTGGCATTCCATTGACCACCTGCCAGAACCAAATAATTTGATCGTCAGCTTCGGTGTACTCATGATACTCTGTATGGTCTTTCCAATCCTGTATACATAAATCATGACCCTTTCCATACAACATTAGATCCAGATCTTCAGGTTCTAAAGCTCGAAGAAACTGTTGGAGTGTTGAATTCCCAAGCGAATCAGAAAATCCATGAACAAAGCATTTAACTTGTTCTGCAACTGGTGTCACAAACATGAGTCCTAGTACATCTTTGTCTAGACTATCTGGATCCATTTCCAAGATTTTCTTGCAACTTGAAAACAAGAATGGATCTGCATCTTGTGTATCTTCCCAGGAGATAGAGAGACCAATCGATTGTTTGAAAAATGTTCGAGCTAGGACCATGTCAATTTGCGCCCTATGCATCAATGCCAAACCAATAACATGACCACAAAACTTGAAATAGGATAGATGACCAGGATTCACTCCAGATGCTTTCACTTGTGATAAATTTTGTTAGCTCTGAAGCAAATCGAATTGGATTCCACCAACACCATGGCTATTCGTTATCCATTTCTAACAGTCAATGCATTGATCCAGTACCTTACCCTTATATCTGCTCGTCTCGTGGGTCTTCCTTATATCCAGCTGCCTTCATATGGATTTAACCTAGCACTCGGGTAGTCTGTTCTGGGCTATGCGTTTTGTAGCTTAAGCCTGTGGCTTGACCTATGGCTTGGTTCATGACTTGAATCATGGCTCAATTGGTGGCCAAATATCTTCAACCTGTCCAAACGGTTTTTAGCCAAACTACATTCACCATCGAACATCTGCGTGAGCTTTTAGTTTTAGCTTAACTCGTGGCCTGATACCTGGCATTGGAGCTCCTTAAACGCCTATACAAGCATAATAAAAACTCCATCCCTTGGCACCTGTCAGCTGCCTGTGTTTGGTTTGTGGCTTGGATTGGATCAAATGAGTGGCAGGTGGACTCGGTTTAGATCGAATGAGTGGCAGGTGGACTCAGTTTATCTATTGGTTAATGGATATGAATTGACATGTGGACGTGACCTGGATGGTGGCTTTGAATTAGTTAGCACATAGCTTGATGTATTTACCTGTCATAAGCATTGGCTTGTAGCTTATTATGAGAATTGGGCATGTGTATTACTTGTGAGTTAGCTAAGACTCGTGGACATAGGATTTGGTTCTGGGATGTTGGTAAATTAAGGCATATGCACTTTGATACATAATCTTAGGCTTGACATCTGGCTCGTGTGAAAGCACAAGGTTTTTTTTAAAATGAACGTGGAAATGCTTTCGATGGTTATGGGCCTTTTTCTAGATGCCTCTTATCCACCAAAAAGGTCGACTTTTGGTGGTTAACAAGTCATTTGATAGACCCCTTTAACCACCGTAACCTGTGATTTCAAAATTCGAAAGCCAAGACCAGAAGTGATGATTCTTTCGAATTTAGACTTCAAAAATAGACCATCAAATGTACTCTAAAAAATTTAGAAACAAATTGTTTTGACTCATTCCTATCACCTAAAATTTGAAAACTTAGCAGTGTAATTTTAGGAGATAACAGAAGGTTTTGATGGATCTGTTCCAAAACAATAACGACCATAGGAAATTGGCGCTCAAAGATAAACTCAGGAAGATCAAGATGGAAAAGGGCGACACCATTCCAAAATATCTCATGAAGTTTGTCCAATGTTGGGATGAGCTTGGAAGTGTGGGAATAACAGTCACTGCAGATGATTTGGTGAGCTTGGCGCTCCTAGGGCTTCCCAAGAGTTGGCACAGTTATCAAGACTCTGCCAATGGAAGGGAAAAATTGTTGGATTAGGAACAACTATGGTTGGATCTAGTGCAAGAGGAGTTCAAGCAGAACACCAGAGATGGATCTTCATCAAAGCATGATGATGAAGAGGATTTTTCTTTGACCGCCAAGGCAAGGAAAGGGAAAGGGAAGAAATTCCATCCAAAGTTCGAGTCGAAAGTTAAGAAGATTGATTTGTCCAAAGTGAAGTGTTTTCACTATCACGAACATGGGCATCTCACTACTAACTGTCCACAGAAGAAGAAGAACAAGATGGTTGCTGGATCTGTAACTAGGGAGGCTCTTGTCTCACAATTTGAGCTTGATTTCACTTTGATTGCATGCATGTCTTCAAGTGCATCAGGATCGATGTGGTATTTGGATAGTGGCGTTTCCTTCCACATGACGGGAGATAAAGAGTCTTTCATTGACTTGGAGGAGAAAGATCTCAGAATGCATATAGAGATGGACGATGATGGACGATACAGTGCAACTGGTATTGGTACCATTACCTTTTAGAGGGAGTCAGGTAAACCATTTCAATTGAAAAATGTTATGCATGTTCCAGGTCTGAAGAAAAACTTGGTCTCAGTTGCAATGTTGGAGGACAGAGGATATGATGTTGTTTTTAGCAGTGGTAAAGCCTACCTGTGACATAAAGAAACGGGTCAAGTCAAGAAGATAGGGATTTGAGTTAAGAATCTCTACATGCTGGAGGTAGATGGTTGCAATTCCATGATAGGCAAGGCAGAAAAAGTGGTGAGTTGGGATGAGGGTGAATTATGGCACAGGATATTGGGCCATCTTCATCATGGAGCCTTGAATATCATGCAGCAAATATCTACTGGACTTCCAATGGGAACACTTACTCAGTTAGATCAGTGCAAAGGGTGCACCCTGGGGAAGTATGTGAAGTCCACCTTTCATGAAAAGGAGAACCGTGCTTCGGGGATCCTGGAGAGAATTCACACGGATGTGTGTGGACCATTCTCAGTTGATTCAACAACAAAACAAAGGTATTATGTTATTTTTGTTGATGAATTTTATCGTAAATGTTGGATATTCTTCATGCAGAAGAAGGATCAAACATTCTCAAAGTTCTGTGAGTTTAAAGCATTGGTGGAGAAAGAGTTGGGGAAGCAAGTGAAGGCTCTAAGGAGCGATAATGGTGGAGAATACATCTCTAACAAATTCAAAGACTTCTGCAGTAGAGAAGGAATTCAAAGAGAACTCATAGTGCCTCATAACCCACAAAAAAATGGGTCGCGGAGAGAAAGAACAGAACGATCGTGGGTGCAGCACGAGTGATGTTGCATGATCAGGGCCTACCAATGCATTTGTGGGAAGAAGCATGCAATACTGCGGTTTATGTGCAGAACTGTTGTCCTCATAGACTACTTGGCATGAGTACACTTGAAGAAGCTTTTACTAGTAAGAAACCTGATGTTTCGCATTTAAATTTTTTTGGCTCATCTGTTTTTGTGCATGTGACCAAGGATGCCAGGAAGAAGTTGGAACCGACTACTAAAGTTGGGATATTTGTGGGGTACATAGAAACACCCCATAATTATCGTTTGTATTTTCCAAATAGTAAGATGGATGTTATGCGACGGGATATAAAATTCGATGAGGGGAAAGCCATGCGGTTGTCGCTTGAGAGGGAGCTAGACTTGCATGCAGAAGAGGAACTGTTGGTTCCCAAGGATGAGTCTCAAGATGTGGATCAACCACATGAAGAGGTTCATGGAGTGGAGGAAACCACTCAAGCATAGCCATCCATCAGAAATGGTAGAAAGCACACCATAGAAGCTGACAGATTGAGACTAGATGCTGCACAGAATATATGAGCCCCTATTTCACAACGCAGACAGATACAGTCTCCTAATCGATTTGCTGGATACATGGCTCTCATGAGAAAATGTATTGTGACTGAACCATCTTCCTTTCAGGAAGCAGTGCAGGACCTCACTTGGGTTGATGCTATGGTAGAGGAGTATGACACCATTTTCAAAAATAGTGCATGGGAAATTGTCCCAAGACCGATTGATAAATCGGTGGTAGGTTCAAGATGGATCTACAAGGTAAAGAAAGCTACTGATGGGAGTGTGGAGAAATACAAGGCCATGTTTGTGGCCCAAGGCTTCTCACAGATCAAGGGGATAGATTATGGTGAGACCTTTGCACCTGTTGCAAGGTACTTTTCCATAAGATCCATCCTTGCACTCTCAGCGTAGATGGGCTGGCGCATTCGTCGGATGGATGTAAAAACTGCGTTCCTCAATGAGATCATTAAGGAAGAAGTGTACATTGAACAACCAGAAGGTTTTGAAACCTTTGACAAAGAGTCACATGTGTCCAGACTCAAGAGAGCATTGTATGGGCTAAAGCAAGCACCCCATGCTTGGTACACTCGGATAGACAGCTATTTCATCGGACTGGGCTTCACCAAAAGTGAAGCAGATGGAAACCTATACCAAATTGTGGTGGAGGGTAAGATTTTAATCATTATGCTTTATGTTGATGATTTAATACCTACTGGTGATGAGTAGTTGATACACTTATGCAAGGATGACCTTGCAAAGGAGTTTGAGATGAAGTATTTGGGCCTTCTTCATTATTTCCTTGGTTTGGAAATATGGCAGCGAGATTGTGAACTTTTTTTGTCTCAAGGAAAGTATGCAAGAGAGATACTGGGTAAGTTTCACATGGAGGGCTGCAAACCCATGGATACTCCTCTTCCAGGAAACTGGAGGAAAGAGGATGCTACTTCTAAAGAAGTAGTGGATGCTACTGTCTATCGACAGTTAGTGGGTTCGCTAATGTATTTAGTGAATACGAGACCAGACATTTGCTATGCGGTTAACCAGCTAAGCCAAGCGATGGTTAAACCTACCAAACTCTTTTGGAAGGTGGGTAAGCATGTACTAAGATATCTAAAGGGAACATCTAAGTATGGATTATGGTACAGACAGACGGATGAGGTGAAGTTGCATGGCTTCACGGATGCAGATTGGGCAGGCAACCCAACGGACAGAAAGAGCACATCAGGGGGGATCTTTAGTATCGGATCTACAACTGTTTCTTGGTACAACAGGAAACAGAGATCCATGGCACTTAGTTCAGTAGAAGCAGAATACATGGTAGCAAGTCAAGCTGCATGTGAGGCTATCTGGATGAGGAAGATCTTGGTTGGTTTGTTTGGTTCTCATTTAGATCCGACAGTGATTTATTGTGATAATCAGAGTTGCATTAAACTCTCGATTAATCTTATCTTTGATGATAGATCTAAGCATATAGATATCCAGTATCATCATCTCAGAGATTGTGTACAGCGGAAGATCATGTTGCTTCAATACATTCCTATGGAAGATCAGGATGCAGACATTCTGATGAAGGTGCTCACCAGGAGAAAATTCGAATATCATAGAGACAGGATTGGGGTGAAGGATAATCCCTTTCTTGTTGAGAGGGAGTGTTGAAAAGCCAACAAGAAACACGTGTCTAATTTATTTTTCCCTTAAATAAATTAGACAATAAATATTAATTTATTATTTCATTCATAACTGAGTGAGTTGGATTTGTAATAGAATCATAAGTGTAGTTAAGTGAGTTAAGATCAATTGTACTAGTTGTAACTAAACATGCACTAGTGAGAGTTCAGTTAATCAGTGAACTCACATGCAACTGAAGATTCACCATGGTTAACTACATGCATGTCAGATCCAGTGGAGACACAGTTGAGATAATAGGTGAAAGGGACAGTTTGGCTATCAGTTGTGATTTGATCACACATGCAGTGAATATGCTTATGAGCATGTACAAACTAGGTAATTGCAACGAATGATCATTGTGAGAATTTGAATTGCAGAGATTGTGTAGAGGAGGCAAGTTGTCTGGACACAGGAATTGACACATGTATTTGTTGATTTGTGTATGATAGTGTGAAACGATTGTATTGTGCTGAGAGATATTGGATTAGAGTTTTTTATGAGATTGTTTCATGATTCATGATATACATAATATATGATAGTGGAGTTCTTAGCTTTACGCTTTCCTAGTAAAACTTATTTGTTATGTGTTATTGATATTTCACTTTGTGCTCATGGTTGTGATCATGGTATAATTTTCCGCAAGAATAATAGTAGAAGCGATTATGTATTTAATAGTAGCGGAAATTGTTAGATCAAGAGAATCGCAGGAATACATTAAGTGTATCGTAATTTCTACATTGTGGACCATTCGAAATCCTAGAAAGGATAGGACTAGTTGCATATATGCTTGTATTACCTGCATTCATGACTGTACATAATGTGTTTCATGTCTCATTTCTTAAGAAATATATACCTTATGCTAATCATGTTATTGATTGGAATGTGTTTCAGGTGGAGTAAGAAGGCATCTTGCAAGTGCATCCTATGCGCATATTGGACCAGAAGAGAAAACAACTACGGAATCGATCCATAGGTATTGTAAAGGTCCAGTGGACTTGGTACGGTCCTAAGGATGCGACATGGGAGCATGAAGATGCTATGCGGGCAGAATACCCACATCTTTTTGAATATTTTCGAAATCTTGTTGATGCTGTGTAAAGAGTTGCACTGAGGACAATGCAAAAATAAGGCGAGAGGATTGTAATATCGACAAGGACGAGCCCCAATTGTATTTATGAATTGTAAACATGTTTTGTAGGCTGGTGAGCTGAGTGTTGATAAGCTAGTGGGATTATGTGTTTATTAGGCTGGAGAGACTAGGTGTTAAAGGCCAGGAGTCTGTTTTTGTATATGTAATTATGAAGATCATTAATAAAGATTAAACATCATTGTGTGCAGACCGACCATGAAGAAAGAGTGATGGGGGACTACGCTTACACTAGGCTGGGTAAGGGAGAGGGGGATGAGAGGTTAGGGAAGAAGGGAGCTAACCTAGGGGGCTTAACCCAAAAAGGAATATTATAATATATTCATAAAAGAATGAAAGTATTAAAGTGGGGGGAAATTAAACCCAGATATCCTAAGTTACCGGGAAAGGGAACAAATGCAAAATGGAGCACATGCAGCTCCAGGAAGACAAGTGTCAACCTGGGAGAATGCAGTTAAAAGATGAAGCATCATCTCGTGTATGGGGTTCTCTTCCCATTCTGGCCATCCTCGTCTGACTCATAGGATCTCCATCGTCAACCTCTGCACCCTCACGCTTCTCTGGAACCAGGAAACCCTGAAGTCGACCTGTGTTGGTTTTACTATGAATCCCGACACATCATGTATATTACCTGAGCTGTGTTGTGTCTTAGTGTGGACTATTGTCGTTTTTGGATGTCCATGTCTAATTTTTCCTATTGTTGCTATCTCCTATGAGTTAACCGAATGTTGTTGATGTTGCTATTATCCTTACCTTGTGGGAATTGAGTTGAAACCAGTTGAAGAAGAGGGTTTTCAGGCCCATGGCTTAAGAGGCAGGTTGTTAGGCCTGTGAGTAGCTCTCTCTAGGTGAGAGAGTTTGCTGGGAAGTGGTTTTCTCCTAGAGAGAGTCGAGCACCAGCTACGGAGCTTTGATAATTTCTGATCCAGCCTGTTGTTGAGACCCTGAGAGGGGAAGTGGAGCAATCGATGGACTGTGGAACAGTGAAGGTGCATATTCCTGGGTTGGAATAGGTGATCTAAAAATGAAGAAGACTTGTATTCTTGAAATTATTTGCAAGATTTTAATTTATGTGTTAAAATGCAAATGAATCAATTTTGCAACACATCCTTTATAGAAATTACTCATCAAATATGCATATAAACAACAACAATAAATAGTGAACATAAAACACATAACACAACAAATGATAAAGGAGTTCACCCCTCTCTTGGGCTACATCTCCTGGTCCAGCTTCTAATGGATCATTTGTATTATTTTCTCAAAGTGCTAAAAAATGTGCTTTACAATGCTCAAAATGCCAAATAGACTACTCCAATGGCTTCAAAACGTCCAAAAATCCCTAGCTGGGCTTTTTTGACACCTCGTTTGGCCAAAAATTGAAGAAGATAGGCTTCCTGGAAGTTCTCCTTCAAACTTGCTGTCTCTGGATCGACAAACTGCACCCTTGTTGGCTCAACCTAGCCCCCACATGCTTTTAAGCGTTAAAACTCAGCACCGAGCGCAACCACACAAATGGTGTGAACTGTAGGATGGTTATGGGCACACCTAGCCCTTAACCGCCAAGGGTGAGGTCATGTGGCCCATGTGACCATGCGCAAATGCAAAACAAGACTAAAACTTTAAGAGCAAGTGTGGTCGTGACAAGTGGTGGGCGGTGGTTTGCATAACCGTTTGAACCGAATTCAAACCACATGCACATATGGTCATATGGAAACAATGTAAGCGACCGAGGGCTGGGGCTAAGCCCCAGCTTGAATCCCCGCACCAACACACAACAACTCAAAATTAAATTAATGTGAAACCATATATATAATAAGGAATATGGTGGGGCGCGTTGTCAGTGCAGACTTTGCAAAGGCTATACATGTGGGTGGAGGTCACGGGGTCGAATTTGGTGGACTCTAATAAAATTTTATACAGGCAACCAATAACAAGGTGCCACGTGGCAGCCCATGACTGGGCCATGTGGCACTGTACAACCAACCAAATACTGCCATGTGTTGCAATATCATTCATCCACATATTCCAACTATCTGCCACTCAGCCCTACCATGTGTCATATGGACTGCCACGTCAGCATCCGTACGGACTGTACAGACTGTACAATCAGCATCCCTTTTTTTCCCTATTTGTCATTTTGAACAGAACGCGATATCTCTCGCTCCCGACATCCGTTTGAACCCAAATGAGTTGCGTTGGGTTCGTAATGACGAGACCTATGCTCCCGTTTGATTTGAAGTGATTCTGAGCACTTTGAATTTTGAGCAAAATTTGATCCCCTCGATCACACTTCCCCATTGGAAAGCTTTTGGACCTCCAAAAGACTATTTTCAGTCTATCTGAAGATGAGGGTATAGTTCCCTCACCTTTCCAACATCAATCCACTTGGCTTTTCTTGGATTTGTACCTTTAAGACCAACTCGAAGATACTCTACATTTCCTTGTTTTGAAGTTCGCATTCTCCTGTCAAGGATGGTGTCTTCATGCATTTCTGTAAGATATTTTGGGGAGAAATCATCTATAGAAGGAATCTAAACATGCTCTCCTTGATCATCAATTAAAGGAGGCTCATACAATTTCAAATTCTTAACATTAACAACTGCATACATTTGCATATAAGGAGGCAAATCTAAACGGAAGGCATTGTTACCAATCTTGTCAATAATCTTGAAAGGACCATAGTGAATTGGTTTCAACTTTTTATCTTCTCCTTTAAGCCTCTCCTTACTAATGTAAAGCCAAACTTCATGTCCAAATTGGAAACTGTGATCAACACGATGCTTGTCATGTCTCGTCTTGTACTTGGCTTGACTCTTTTCCAATTGCTCTTGCCCCATTTGATGTATCGACTTAATTTGTTCAATGAAATTTTCTGCCCTATCAATGTCATACTGACCATCAATAGCAATATCCTTCCCAAAGATAAAATGTAAAGAAGATTTGGTCAAATAGCCAAAACATGCTTCAAATGGCGATGTTTGAGTTGAAGAGTGCTTAGCTCGATTGTAAGCATGTTGAATGTAGTGTAAATGCTCATCCCAAAGTTTAGGGTGCTTGCTGCAATAACCACGAAGAAGATGCACCACTGTTCGATTTACCACTTCTGTTTGACCATCGGTTTGTGGATGAAAAGTTGTTCTCTTTT
Source organism: Picea mariana (assembly GCA_032191745.1). NCBI lineage: Eukaryota > Viridiplantae > Streptophyta > Pinopsida > Pinales > Pinaceae > Picea > Picea mariana. The sequence continues at coordinate 38,688 of JASDQU010687620.1, forward strand.
TCAGTTTGGTGTCCATGAGTGCCCATAAACTCGACCAAAAACTTCCAACAAATCAAGAATCCCGATCAGAAATAATGGATTTAAGCAATCCAAAATGCACCCAAACATTTTGAAAGAACATTTGTGCCATTTTCTCAACTGTAACCTGCTTCTTAAAAGGCATCAAAATACACATTTTTCTAAATCTATCAACCACAACATAAAGATAATCATGATTTCGTCTAGACATAGGTAGACCTCCTATAAAGTCCATAGAAATACTTTCCCAAGGACGAGAAGGAACCGGAAGTGGAGTATACAAACCCAACTTTTGATTGCTAGGTTTGCTTGTGGCACATAATGAACATCCTTGAACATATCTCGATACACTTTCATTCATTTTAGGCCAATAGCAGTGCCTTTGCAAATTAGCCACTGTCTTGCCTACACCAAAGTGACCAGCAATAAGAGAAGAATGGGCTTCTCTTATTATGTTGATTCTTTCACCCTGTGGAATACATAGCTTGCCAAGATGATAAAAAAGATTAGCATGCACATGGTAATCCAATTCCTCAACATGGTTAAAATGACACAAAGTCTCATATACTTCTTTAAAATCAGTA
>JASDQU010687620.1:39389-60027 GCA_032191745.1 Picea mariana
AACAAACCTAAGTTTACACCTTCTTGTCACTTGTAATTTAGCATTATCACATATCCAACCAAGAGGGCATGGCTTAGGATGTGGAATTGTTTCCAATTTTAATTTCTTAATAGTGTCTTCAGATATAAGATTTGCTTGAGATCCAATATCAAATAGAGTATCTATTTTGGTATGCTTTGAAACAACCCTTATGTGAAAAAGTTCAATTCTCTCTTTTTCTTGTCGAGTTACATTGAGATTATTGTTACTTGAAGGACTAGTACTTGCAATAGAACCATTACCTTGATAACCCATGGCTGTGATCTTTGTTTCATCACCCGAATCATAACCTAAATCATGTTGTATGGTTGCAGTAGTCTTTGACTTCCCTTTTTTGCCAAACTTTTAGGGTCTTCTTTCAGGATGAAGTTTCCAACAATGGTCTTCATCATGGCCATCTTTTGAACATTGTTTGCATGTGAATTTTTCTCCCTCTTTCTTAACAACAACATTCTTTTTGCCATTGCCCTTGAACTTCCTCTTTCCTTTGTCTCCATGACTGAAAGACTTCTTGTTACCCTCATGAGTTTCATTCCTTCCTCTTACTTCCAAATGAGTGGCATGAACACAAACTTCATCTAGATTTGAAGGATTAAACATGAGTATTGTATGTCTCAAATAACTATGTAAAGCTCCAATGTATTTGAGAAAAGTTTCTTGAGAAGACAAATCTACTCCCAAAACCAAAGCTCTTCTCCTAAATTCTTGAGTAAAGCTTTGCACATTTTCTCCTTTAGCTTGTCTAAAATTTTGCCAATCCATAGTAGCTTTTTGCATATATGCCAATGGGTAAAATTGTCCTTTAATTGCAACAATAAAATCATTCCAAGAGGTTAAAATTTTACCATGTTTCTTCATGTCCTCCTGAGTCTTGGATTCCCACCAAATGAGTGCTGCACTATCCAATCTTAAAGAAGCAAGCTGAATGTTAGTTTCATCATCTTGAATTTTATGTATCCTACAATACACCTCAATCTGACGAATCCAATTATCTAATTTCTCAGCATTTACTTCTCCATTGTACATTGGCAATTCGAATTTAATATCAAGATTTAACAAAGGAATTTGTGAAGGAGTTTTACCATGTCCTTTTGGAGAATTTGGAAGAGGTCTTGAACTGGTAGAAGAAGAAGAAGAAGAAGAAGAAGATGGAGGTGAGGGTGGTGGAGAAGCACCATTCCCTCCATTTCCATTTGGATTTTTATCACCACTGTCTCCCTTGTGCTTTGAAGGGTTGGAGCCTTCACCTTGCAATCCTGTATTCCTTTCCATCAATATTTTCATCATTTCTCTCATTTCCATGACATCCTTTCTGAGATCTTCATCTTCTGCAGGAATATGTTCATGACTCTCTTCATGAGCCATACTTGGTGAATGCCTCCTTGAAACTTGTGGTGATGATATAAGCTTCCTCCTTGAAGGATGAGAACTTGGCTCTACAAGTTGACCTTATCCTCTTGTGAGTTTCAACCTTGTGAGCATTAGAAAACAAAACAATTGCAAATAATCAAGTCTTCAAAAACCTATGCTCTGATACCAACTTGATCTAAAAATGAAGAAGACTTATATTCTTGAAATTATTTGCAAGATTTCAATTTATGTGTTAAAATGCAAATGGATCAATTTTGCAACACATCCTTTATATAAATTACTCATCAAAGATTCATATAAACAACAACAATAAATAGTGAACATAAAACAAATAACACAACAAATGATAAAGGAGTTCACCCCTCTCTTGGGCTACATCTCCTAGTCCAGCTTCCAATGGATCATTTGTATTATTTGCTCAAAGTGCTCAGAAATGTGCTTTAAAATGCTCAAAATTCCAAATAGACTACTCTAATGTATTTAGAACGTCCAAAAACCCCTAGCTGGGCTTTTTCGGCACCTCGTTTGCCCAAAAATTGAAGAAGATAGGCTTCCTGGAAGTTCTCCTTCAAACTTGTTGTCTTTGGATCGACAAATTGCACCCTTGTTGGCTCAACCTAGCCCCCATGTGCTTTTAAGCATTAAAACTCAGCACCGGGCGCAACTGTACAAATGGTGTGAACTGTAGGATGGTTATGGGTGCACCTAGCCCCTAACCGCCAAGGGCGAGGTCATGTGGCCCATGTGACCACGCGCAAACGCAAAACGGGGCTAAAACTTTAAGAGCAACTGTGGTCGTGACAAGTGGCGGGTGGTGGTTTGCATAACTGTTTGAACCGAATTCAAACTGCACACACATATGGTATAACATATGGTCATATGGAAACAATGTATGCGATCGGGGGCTGGGGCTAAGCCCCAACCCGGACCCCCGCGCCAACACACAACAACCCAAACTTAAATTTATGTGAAACCATATATATAATAAGGAATATGGTGGGGCGTGTTGGCAGTGTAGACTTTGCAAAGGCTATACATGTGGGTGGAGGTCACGGGGCCGAATCCGGTGGACTCAAATAAATTTTTATATAGGCAACCAGTAACAGGGTGTCACGTGGCAGCCCATGACTGGGCCATGTGGCATCGTACAACCAACCAAATACTGCCACGTTTCGCAATATCATTCATCCACATCTACCAATTGTCTGCCACTCAGCCCTACCACGTGTCATACAGACTGCCACGTCAACATCCGTATAGACTGTACGGACTGTACAATCAGCATCCCTTTTTTTGTCTGTTTGTCATTTTGAACAGAACATGATATCTCTCGCTCCCAACATCTGTTTGAACCCAAACGAGTTGCGTTGGGTTCGTAACGACAAGGCCTACGCTCTCATTTGATTTGAAGAGATTTCGAGCAATTTGAATTTTGAGCAAAATTTGATCCCCTGGATCAATAGGCATGTGGGAAATGAAAGTCCGTGAGTAGTGGGTGTAAGAAGGCTCCTGGAGAGAATCCTTTCAGTTGCACTGTGCAGTTTCCTGTAACCTCGACCTAGTCTAGGATTCCCTTTCCCTGGGTGGAGCTTATTCTCAGCTCAGGGGTGACCCACTGCTGAGCGTGATGAGCATCGTGGTATTTGGCTGGGAGGTTCATGGAAGGTCTGCACGTAGTTGGTGGATTTACTCTAGCTAAAAGATAAGTATCATTTTTGTGCCTAATTATGTATGTTATGCATGTTTTTGCTACTAATAAATGTATCATGTGTTCTGTTGCATGTGGACTTACTGCTAGTCTTGTTTGAATATGAATGGTAACCGTAATTTTGTGTTATGTGTTTTATTTTGATTAAATTGCATGTTATATATATATATGAGAATGTTCTGCGTAGTAGCGTTACACGGACTATGGATGGTCGGGGATGTTACAATTTAGTATCAGAGTAGTAAAAGGAAAGGTTAAGGGTGTTTTGGTAGCGTCATCCAGTCCCTGGAGGGTCGGGGACGTTACAAGTCAACACTCAAGCTCTCACAGGGTTCTCAACACACAATAATCCAAAGTAAACCAACTCTCTTCTCTCTATCCTGCACCACCTAAAGACAATGAACCCCCTTCACTTCCATGCAGTCCCTTAGGCTATCCACCTCTTTCCAGGGATCCAGTGCACTTGGTCAAGAATATCCATGATGGGACTCTCAGGATTCACATCTTTGAACAATATTTAGCACATGCCAAAGAATCTTAGGCATACATACACCCATTCATGGATAGAATACACCAACAATTACTACAACCATCAAAACAATGGCTTATTTTCTTCAACAATTTGTCCCCATGTCCCAACCAAGAACCAAAATTAATGAAGAATAATGAATGATAAGCAAAATGAATGGAGAGTGAACAAGTGAACCAATGAACAACAAGGAAGAATCACGAGAAAGAACCCCCAAACAGTCGAAAGGAGAGGTTTACATATTTTCTTAGAAATAAAGAACCATATTTCCCCAAGCAGCTCATGCAACCACTTCTTTCTCCCCAAAATTACAAGATGGGTAAATAAAATATAATATAAAGTCTTAGCCCCTTTATCCCCCTCTCTCATTGAATCATAGCCCCCTATAATTATGTCCTTGTCCTTCTTGAAAGTGAAGATGCATTTTTATTATTTGCAATGTTCAAAGTATTACATTTCCTAGGCACTCCAGCCCCATTTTAATTGTTCAGGCACTCCGACCTTTCATCAAATAAACAAAATACATTATTTAATCCGGGGACTCAAAATTGGGGTATTACATGATTCTAGTAGCATCATATTAAGGACCTTTCCCATGTTTTGAAGTCCCTTGTGAGTAGCTTTTACATAAATCGTAGATTTTAGCACATCCTAATTAGGAAATGTTACCTCCACCCAATAAGTTTAAAAGGTCAAGACATTCGTCTCTTGTACCTTTGATCAAGATGGTGTGAAAAATGTCCTTGTCCAATTTTCTTTGTTTTGACCTTTGTGGATTATGTTGGAACCTCTCCACATAATCTTCTAGACTATGATCCTATTTTTGTGTCATATTGAATATTTCTTCATGAAGGTCCCTCACCATGAACCTATAGATTGCTACATTCTTCAATTCGAAAGAAAACAATTTCAACATTTTAGAATCTGTAGTATATTTATAACCTATATGAAGGACATCTAACTCAAAAAGGAAAGTATCTAGGTCTTCTCTAGATAAACCATGAAAATTAGGTAGAGATAATTGAGAAAAATTCTTCATGGGTTATTCATATTCAAGGTCTCTGATTGGAAACTCAAAAGCGATGGTGTCACCATAGTTAGAACCAACTCCTTCTTCTTCTTCCATGATGATGAGTAGAAGGTCCACAAGAGGTGGTGTTTTTAGTGCTCTTGAATCTCAATAAGAAATTGAATCTTTAGAGTATGCTAGTTTGTGAAATGGGTTATGTTGAGAATTTGAATCTGAATCAGGTTGTCCAATTATCATCTCTTTTGTATACACTTGTCCTTCAGTGGGAAGATTAAACTCTACCTTTGTTGCAAAATAAATTGTATTTGTATTTGTACATGCATAGCTCTTATGGATCAACTGATTAGTAACCTATTAAATGATAATTAAAGAATATACTTTAGAAGCCACTTGAAGAATCGGTGATTCTTTAAATGTGTGGCTCAAATGATTAACAATCTATTAAATGGTAATTAAATAGTTTCACACTTGAAGAATCATTTGTTCTTCAAGTGGATTCTAAGGTTGGTTACAACGATTTAAACAAAATAGATAATCTTATTAATAAAGAATTATTGAAGTAATGAAACAAAGTATAGAAGGTAATTAAGAAAGTATATTAATTGTTGAAATATTACATGGTCTAAATTCTTCTAAAGATTATTCATAACTAAAGTGAGATTCATCTACACATTCATCATAAATTTTTTGTAGAAAACTACTTGATTCACATAGAAGCTTATGTTGGTAGTAAACAATTCCACAACAACTGAATAACAAAACACAATATTGAGAAACTTGTAACATATGATAGGTGGCATACTTTCTAACTCATATTGGTAACAAAATATTTCTTAATGATTAGGATGTGCTAGTCTTAAGATTAGGATTCATACCAATGGTCTTGACGAAACCATTATTCACATATCCATTGAAATATTTTTCTTCCATAGCCTACCATTCCTGTGAATTCCATAACATGCACCTGATTTGTAGCAACTCATCTTAGATTAGATATAATAGATGCCATTTCTACCAAATGTAAATTATTATTGAATGAGTTATAATACAAAATGGTTATGGCTGTAGTGATAAAGAGGTGAAAAAGGAATGGTGAAGTATGGAAACATAAGGGAAAATGTTATATAATCATGATAATACTAGGTGCCATCAACGATTCCATGATAGAGGAATGAAAAGGGGCTTAGAAGGATTAAGGGGCTAAAGTAAATAATACTATATTATTTTTATTTTATTATGATCCTAAATCCTTAAATATTAATTTTAATAAACATTATGTTTTCCTAAGTTTTAAGTTTTATGACCTTGGAGTAAGTTTCCAAATGGTTAGTTGAAAACATGCAAATACAAGGTCTAGAAACAAGATTGAAAGTATAAACTTTCTTTGGAAATATATACTTTTCTAAAATATTTATACCATAGTTTGTTGAATTGATAAATGGCATCACAACTAAACTTAAAGGCATATCTAATAGGAAAATTTTTAGTGAGACCTTGGTCCTTTTAGTCATGATTATACTATAAAGTTTATGATTTATCCTATTTATTTTGACCATTCTATTTTTCTTTAACAAATAATTTTTGAAGATGAGACCTTGGCCCTTGTAGTCATGATTATACTATAGAGTTTATGATTTATCCTATTTCTTTTGACCATTTTATTATTGTTTTTCTTTAAAAAATAATTTTTGAAGGTGACACCTTGGTCCTTTTAGTCATGGTTATACTATAAAGTGTATGATTTATCCTATTTCTTTTGACCATTCTATTATTTTTTTTCTTTAACAAATAATTTTTGAAGGTTTTCATGAATCGTGTTTTTTTCAACTAATCTCTTAGAGACATGGAGTTATGTTATATCATGAGACACTCCTCTTAACGGAGCGGTGCTAGGGTGTTAGAGAAGGTAAAACCTCTTTCACATTAAAATGGAGAGAAAACAACAAGGTTTCTAGAAATTATTCTTTAAATTCTCGAACTATATAGATGTACCTTTCTAATGTCAATTAGTAACCAAATATTTATATGTATTTTCTTTTAAGATAATCAAGAATAATTCAAGAACAAGAAAATTTTCTAAATGTTTATCCATGTAGCCTAGCCACATATATCCCTCTTAGACCACATATCTTCTATCCATTGATGTAGAGCGCTTTTTGAGGTCTTTCCCTTATTCTTTTGATTCCAAAAGAGTCCCGTGTTTAGGGATGATCAAAGATCTAGTGGTAGGGATGGTATAAATCCCTAGAAAGTTTGTGATGATGGATGTGGTCATTGTTGATGTCCCTCCTACCTATGACATGCTGTTATTTAGACATTGGGGGACATCTATGGGGGGTAGTATTCAATTTTTTGAGGTCTTTTCCTTAGGTAAATGCTTAGGGGAAGCAAAGATAATTGGCCAAATAGAGTACCAGTTTTGAGTGATATTAATTTCTTTTCTATCATAACAATCACTGATGCCTAACTCAATTCGTTCATTCTATCCTTCCTATGTTACTACTAATGCACACAAAGGTGGAGTTCACCCTTAGAGATGGACAAGTCGGGAATGGAGGATGTGCAAGCAGGCTCAACCAAAGGGAGAGGAATTTATTGCTTGCTCGTTTAAAGTAGAGGGAAAGGGATTACTCTCTCATCGACTACTTAAAAGGGAGGATGAGGAATTTATTGCTTGCCCGCATCGGGCAAGAAAGTGAAAGCAGGCTCTCAAATGTGAGGGAGAAGAATTTATTGCTTGCTAGTTTAAAGTAGGGCAAGGGATTTATCGCTCATCCGACCATAGGAAGGATGAGGAATTTATTGCTTGCCCACAATAGATAGTGCAAGGGATTTCTCTCTCATCTGACCGATTCAAAGGGAGGATGAGGAATTTATTGCTTGCTCGATGATATGAGAGCAAGGATGCGCAAGCAGGCTCTCAAATGTAGGGTTAGGGGAGAGGAATTTATTGCTTGCTCATTGAAAGTATAGCAAGGGATTTCTCTCTCATCCAACCATAGGAAGGATGAGGAATTTATTGCTTTCCCACATCGGGCAAGGAAGCGCAAGTAGGCTCTCAAATGTAGGGGCGGGGGAGAGGAATTTATTTCTTTCCCACATCGGGGAAGGTGCGGATTCGCCTTCTACCCATAAATGTATAGAGGCCCCTAAAGTGTTGCATTAAGGCTCCTAAAGTGTATCACATAAGGCAAGTAATAAGGAAAGATATCCAATAATGAAGTGAAAGGGAAAAAATAAGTAAGGATAAATGGGATAAAATGGGATTATAGTGGTTACTTGCATTTAGAGATGCATTAGCTGGGCGGGATGACTAGCGGTTAGGCAATCAAATTCAGGTTTCTTGGTCGAGTACATACATTCCATGCAGCCCGTAAGAGGTAATAGATCTATTCCTGTTTGGTCGAGTTTAAGGTTGAAGTAAAGGCTTCTTCAACAAGTTGTTAATACATATATAAGAGAAAAGAACTCCTTCCTTGCCCTTTTCGAATGAAATCCAAATTGAACGAAATCTTAAAGCAATCTTTTGACGAGTTCATTGAAGAATTGAATGGAATCTGTCTTTAGGTTGAGTAGCTTTTGTTAATGTTTTATGCCATTATTATAGTTCTTTGCATTTCAATAGATAAGAACAACATAAGAACAAAATCACTGAGAAATACACATTCACAAGAGACATAAAATTTATCCTGGGAAACCCTCTAGGGGAAGAAAACCCAGCAAAAACTTCCTTATTATAAATTGCCAATACAATGTCAAGAGATAAATCAAACCAATACAGATAGTCCTCTCCAAAAGATGTGCCACTCTTCTCCCTCTCTCCAACTGGTAAGTTGCAGCTTGCCTCTTAGAAATGAGCAAGTGTGTTGTGTGATAAAGTGTGGAGCTAGCCTCTCTATATATACAAGTTTGGCACGTGTGAAGGGTCTTCACTGGCAGGGCCGACTTCTCACTCTGGGTGGGTAAACCCACCTTTATTATATTTCTGGGTCTCAATAACATCTGTTGGGGCTGACTTCTTATTCTGCCTATTACAATTGTCTTTTGACCAATCCACAAAAAAGGATTTGGTCCTAATACAATTACCGACATGATTAATCCACAATGGAGATTAATCCTATAAATAATATATCAATAATAATAATAAGAATTCTCTTTGGAGTTACATTATTTCAACAACTTTCAGAACTTTTAGAATAGGAGAGCGGGCCATGCCATTTCTTTGGTTTGCAAGATGCCCCTCCTCTCCGTGACCAACTAGAAACAGATTAGAGAGGCCATTGCCAGATCACTCGCCTTGTTGCTGGTGGATTTAGATCTTGGGAGTTCCCTCAATCTTGAAAGAAAGCCGTCCCTTTAGATCTTATCGAATGATAGAATGCGGGCGACTTCCTTAAAGAAAATAACAGGTTCGAGATCCCCTTCACTGGTGAATAAATATAGGTGCAAAATGCCCCGTCTGCGCAACAAACCTTTAATCCCATATGGCAGCAAAAAGTCATCTAGGATACTTCTTCCCCTACTAGATATTCGAGCGAATGTTAGGAGAGAACATTCAAATATGTACTTGACCCTTGTAGTTTTTTAGATTGTAGCACTCCCCTATTAACATGTTATTTGCCTCGATACATTTTCAGTCCAGGTTTTAGGTAGGAGGTGGTCCCAAAGAAAAGAATGGGTGTAGAGGATGCGGATGGGTGAATATAAGATATGCTGCTGCTAGATATACTACTGATGCTGTACCGACTTATGCATCTGGATCATTAACAACATCAACTAGATCTACTACTGCTAGTGCTGCTACTTATGCTACTACTGGTTTTGTTGGAACAACTAGGTAAACCGACGGAGAAACTACTGAATCAACGCCTGGGACTGGTTCTCAACCTAGGTATGCTGCTCTCTCTTCTAGGTATCGATTTGGATATGGAACAACAGATTATTCAACTGTAGCTCCCAGATCTCGGTATCGAAAAGGATTTGGCTTTGTCACTAAAGAAACGGTTGTTTGCTTTGATGCTGGTGGATCGACTTCCATAGGCACTTATGATTCATAAAGCTCTTAGCCTATAATAAGATTACGTTGGTAACCACATACTATATGTGCCTGCCTCTGTTTCCACCTTTGTCCCTAATGTTGGATCAACTGAAATTGAATTAACTGCCCTCATTTATGCCACCTCTGTCTCTGCCTCTACCTATGCTGTAGTAGCCTCTCTTTCTACCTTTGAAACTCAAGAATCAACTTCTTATAGATAAACAAATGAAACAACTGCAGAAGTCTCTACCTCAATTAAATAAGGCTTGTCTAAGGGCATAACCTCTGGGCATGAGTCTGTTTCGGGTGATTCCTGGTGTAGGTAAGGGCTGAACCAAGCGATTGTTGCGTCTAGGGTGTTCCCTACTCTGGCTCATAAAGAGCGAAAGGTTTGTGATGATACGACTGCATCATCTCTTCCATCAATCTTCTCTCTCTGTGGAATAGATATGTCTGCCAGCCCAGCTGTGATTCTCTATCTTTAAGGAGAGATGTAATGTAATTAGCTTAGATGCATGCATGATCTTTGTAATATGATATAATGAATGAGCTTTGGAATATAAGTAGGATAACTCTGTAAGTACTGATGACTTTGTGGTGAGAGTGTAAGTGGGATTGGCTCCTCGGTCCTGGGCTCCGTAGTCAAACCCTTTAGTGCTACTCCTCCCGAAGAAAATAACTTAGGTTAATAAAAAAGAAACATATGCCTCCTCGGGCTTTCCCTTCCATTGATAAATCATAGTAAATGGCATCTTTGTGCTTCCCGACAGGTATGAACTCGCTTCCTCAGGCATGACCATCCATTCATAAGGCAGGTCTGGACTTGCTTCCTCGGGCTTCCCATTGGTCTCTCATTCGTTCATAAGGAAAGGTCAAATCTCCGTAAACTCTTACGATCAGTGCATCCGTTCAGAAAGAAAGTAAGAGGTCCTCTCCTACCTCAGGCCTTACAATCGGTTCATGAGGCAAGTAACTCACCTTCCTGCTGAAGCATCTGTCCATCTGTTCATGAGGAAAGTAAGTATTGTATACCTTCGGATAAGCAAGGCATACTGGCACTTGAAGCAATCCTCTGCAAACCCATCGCTCAATGGAAATCCCCCCTCAGCATACCATTCCCAATAGAACTAAAGCTGCAAAAAGTGTTTTGCAAAGCCCAGGCCAGCTATTGGTAAATGCCAATTCCCACCACTTGTCCTTTGTGTAGCTAAGGTAATGGTAACAATTACAATTTACCTCATTCACCCAGTGAATTAGCCTATTTACCAGGTTGCAGAGGTGAGGGCACCCCATCTATCAGCATAAAAGCAAGTAGTAGTAGGAGCATTAGCAGCATAGGAAGAGAAAGAAGCATCGATGGCAAAGCAAGTAGCCAAGTTGGAAACTAAAGTAACCATATCTATTCCTTTGACCGGTTTGGCTAGGTGTTGGACCAGTGGTAACAAGAGGTAAGTTCATCTTGTACTCACTCTATGCTTGGATGGGTTAGATTCTTTGGCATTACTTAAGCATTAGCCTTCGTTGGGGCAGACTTTAGATTTAGTCGGCTTGGTTTCAAGCACGTCCCCGGTTTTCTTTTACTTTGATATGTAAGGTGGAGTCAATCCCTATGTGGAATGTAAGGCCACTATCTCCAACCCAAAACATGCTATCAATGGGATGTACAAATTCTCAGAAAAAGGTAGAACAGGTATTGATCATATGTGCAAAAACTTGGAAAAATGCTATGCTTGTCAGGTCTAAGTGGAGATTTATAATCTCCATTGGTGTGCAAAATATAGGCAAAATCTCTAGCTTTAGCTTGCATTAGATATACTAGTAATCAAGTGCATTCATTCAATATACATATAGGTAATATAGATCAACTAAATCAATGGGATTAGTACCCCCTTATTATGTAGAATGTACACTTTACATATGCCCAATATGATAGATAAGAGTAACATATCACTAAGAGCTAACCTGAGCAATCCATATCTACTAATATAATGGTAATAGAGCTTCATGTCAAACACAACTAGTAACGCTAAGTACTACAGGTCTCTGGTTAAGCTTCTTAAGCATAAGAAAAGCTCATCATATTCCATGAACTGGGATAAAAGAAAGGATAACAATAATAGTTGGATTAATGGACCAGTATGTAAGATTGGTTCTAGAAAGAGCCTACTAACCTTTGAAAGCAGTGGAATCATAGTGTTGTAATGGATCCATATTCTTCCTACTCTACTACTTATTCCAATCAATTCAGTAGTGTTACTGTGATTACTATCCTGATCTTGAACACTGTGCTTATATTATGTATAAAGATTAGGTGAATTACATTATCATTGATTACATAACAMGAGACTTACATATTAGTCTCTATACCATTGATAGAGCTGGATAAGTATACCTGGAATTGAAGTATCACCATAATGATTCCATGGATCCTTACTACTGCATTACTATTCTTCCAATACACATGTGTTTCAATACGGTAAACTTTTCTTTGATTATGGTAATATAGTTACATAGTTTACAACTAGCTTAAGCTCACTTACATCAAGCTAGTAAACTTAGTTCCACCTGTATTAGCTTAGAGATGAATAGGCTTTGATTACTAGATAACTTACTTGGATAACACTTATAGGACATGTAGAACTATCACCCTTATTAAGCACAATATAAGCTATCTCATACTGATCAAAAACATCACATATTATGCTAATTACTAGAAGCTTAGTGATTCCCATTGAATAAGCAAGAGATAACCACCATACAAGTGTATTCATGCATAGAGTATAAGCTCATACCTATGTTGTGAAAATAGAATACAAGAGTGTTCATTATGTAAATACACCAAATAAAATGAAAGAGGTCAACACTATTCTCCAGCTTAGAAAGGGTAATTACGTGTATTGAAACTAAGCATGAAGCTCAATACTAGTAGTAGGATGAAGCCTCATTGCTTATGATTACATATCAAATACAAGAGGTAAAGAAGAGTATGTGATTACACCGCATAATACTTGAACCTTATCCAATACTGGGATATGTCGTATATGATTATAGAAATACACGTAGTTAGATTCTACCAAACACAATGACTTACTTGATTAGGTGATTATTAGTAAGCAATGATCCTTATCAGTAATTAGGGAAACACAATGATTGAGTATCGATTACTACTAGTCTAAACATATAGGTATTGCTATATTCTTTGTACTCATATAAGGGGAATACTAAGCTTATTAGTCTGAATTCCATGGAAATGATAGAGCTCATATCACATATTGAATAGAACACAGTTTTCTCTATATAATATGAATAGTCACTACTCGTTATAAGGGTTTCATACTCATTTATTAGGGAGAATACCTAATAATAAGCGTATATGAAGAAAGTAGGATAGCTATCTACCTTATACTAGTTCTATTGGCACCCTTGTTTCTCTCACAAGCTTGTTCTAGTAATCTATGCTTACTTGTTCTATCAACACCATTGTATCTAAGTAATGTGTTACTAATCTGTAATCTCGAAGTTGTTGTTATGATTACAAGGCTCTAGGCTTAGTTATATCAAAATCATTAAACAATAATGAATACAGAATAAGCCATCATACTATCTCTATATGAATGATATCCATTGAATTGGTGTGATTTACATATGAGTTGGATTCCTATGTTTCAATTACAAGGAGCTTACAATATTCCAATAAGCTTAAGTAGAATGAAGATGGAATCATAACCTTTATGCTTATACATAGGTTGATGCTATAACCTTGATGCTTAAAGAGTGCTATGTATCCCATGCATACATGATATTTTAAATGTGGAAAAACTAAAAAGAATATGGCACACAAAAAAATGACAATTGTAGTATTATCTAATATAGATAATTCCCATTAACCAACATGATAGAATGAAAATTAAATGGGAATAATGATATGAATCTAATTAATTCAAAACCACACCATATAAGTAATGAACCAATTTCTACAATTTTTTTTTTTTACTTGCTATAACTTTTATTATTAATAGAATAGGTTAGCTAGAATTATGTTTTGTAATACCTCTAGGCCAAACCCCAATTGTAATGTACATATAGGCTGGTGAGCTAGGATATTTTGGGCTAGAGCGCCTTTGTATATGTATTTTGAGGCTAGAGTGCCTGTGTGGTTATTAGGCCGGAGAGATAGATGCAAAAAGGCTAGTGAGCCTACCATTGTAATATGTAATCACACTTAGATATTAATAAAAATACATCACTACTGCAGACCAACTAGACAAAAAGAATATGGGGGGATAGAGCTCCACTAGAAGGAAAGGGGGATAAGGGTCTAAGAAGAGGGGCTAAGAGAAGGGGGCTTAAGTCAAGGACAGATTAGATTAATATTTCCTAAAGTCTAAATTATGGGATATTTATTTATCCTAAGTTCCTAATGATGAGGAACGTATCACCCAAGTGGGGGAAAGTGGGGACAAGGTAGTTCTCAATATGACAAGTGTCAAGTTGTGAACATGGATACTTAAAGTAAGAACTTAGTACATTTTGGCTATCATTCTCTCATTATTCATCCACTCACTCTTGTCATACATACACTTTTCCATCCATCAACCATACTTGTACTTGGGAAATCTTTGGGAGTTGATTGTAACTAGTAAGCCTGGTAATATGAGTTGAAGAAGTAGGTTGTCAGGCCTGTGTGTATTCTGAAGAAGCGGGTTGTCAAGACAATGAGCATTCTCTCTAGGTTAGAGAACTACTAGGAATTCTTTCCCTGTGTGCCAGGCTACAACTACAAAGCTCTGAGACTTTATGTCTGGCTTGTTATTGAAGCCCTAAAAGGGAAGTGGCCGAATGACTACTGAGCAGAGAAGAGGCACACTTCATGGGGTGGGATAGGATGTGGGGAATGAGAGGTTGTAGGCTGGTTGTTGGAGTTTGCACCTTAATATAAGTAATTATGTTGTTATTAGACCTTATCCTAGGTTAGGAATCCTTTTCCCTAGTGGAGTTTTAGCCCCATCTTGGGGGTGACCTGTTGCTGAGAGTATATGAGCAAAAACGTCTATGGATGGGAGGAAATTATGAGGTCTGTATGTAGCTGGTGGCTTATTTACAAAAGATAAGTGTATATTATGTGTTTGTTTTAATTATTGTTTGCTTATTTATCTATTTTTTGTTAGGGGTATTTACTATTTTAACTATTCTTAAGTTTATATGCTATTAGAAATGCTTTTACATTCATATGCAAAGAATTTAAGTAATTAAATGGTATCAAGGAGTCATAAATTTTATGTGGCATAGACCAACTTAGGCTTGGGGATGCTGCAATGTGGTATCAGAGCTCAAGTTTCAACACTTATCCTGCATGGGATGGATAACAGAGTGTTGAAGATAAAAATTACAAAGATTTAATTTTCAAAGGATTTCTGCAACATGTTTGATGAAATCATTACAATGAAATTGAGGAAATTTCATGGGTAATTTGAAAGAATTGAGCCCAAGATTTAAAAATATTCAATTTCAATATCTAATTGGGAATTTTTGGTCTTGTAAATGGGTGAATTCTGGGAATCACAATGCAACCATGACGTAATTGGAAGCAATTGGGTGAAATTGGGCAAAATCCCCAATTTCAACAGTGTAATTCATGGAGATTTCGACGTGGGCGAGTCGATTTTTGTGTATAGGGGCTGAATTGGTGCTTACATGATCAAAATTGGTCATATTGAGCTTAATTACAAAGTTCTAATGGTGAATGAAGAAATAATAATGAAACTGGACATTTTTGGCAAAATTAAGAAAATTTGAAATTTGACAAAATTGGAAAATTTTGGGAATTTGTTCATACAAAGATGTCAACATGATGTGGGGGGCACATGTAAGATGACATAGAAAAGGGGTGAAATGTATTCCCACGGTGGTAGGTACATGATGGATATTGGTAAGAGGTGTGGCAGGTGGTAGGTGAGGTGGAACTGTGGTGGCGGGTGCCTTCCTGTTCAGTGGAACCATGAGTCTGAGACTAGAGAACCTTGTTTGCGGGGGGTTACCTTGGTGGTTTTTGAAACCACCAACAGGGAGGTAGGAATGAACATGGGGCCACCATGTGACAGGGCTAGAAACCGATAGTTTCTATTGTGGATCCTTCATTTTTTTAACAAACGACAAGTCCGAGGGGGCGGGGGGGGGGGATACCACTATGACCGTTGATCTTGATCGTGACCATTGATCGACAAAACAATATCCACCGTATGATCAGATTTACATGCAATTTGGTGTGCATGGGGAAACTGGCATGATATGGGTCCCACCCATTCCCACGACCAATGTATATGTGCCATGTGGATAGCCCAGGACTGTGGGGGCCCAAAAAATAAGAAATGTGTGCAAATAGAGGAGATAAAGAGAAGAGAAGGTGAAAGATAAAATGTGTAAGGTTTGACGAGGTAGGAAAGGATGGATAGAGGATTACATGTAATCATCCGAGGGGTGCCAGGTGGACTAGGAGGCCACATCAACATCCCATTCAACTTAAATTTACAGAAAATAGTGATTTTTTTCTCAGAAAATTAGGTATTTTCATGGTCATTAACTTGTTTATGCCATATTTGAAGGCCTAATTTTTTTTTTTAAAGGCATTCTCAAGTGAAATATCTCAGAGAGAGATTTCTAACAAGATAAACTATTTTTCAAATGAAGCCTGTATGAGGGAGTTACGAGATAAACAATACAAGGTAAAATTTTAGGTGTCAGTTTATTCAGTAGACCATAACATCCTACTTGGAAGTTAGTTTGGAGCACATGAGCATTCTATGTAAATATATTGAGCCATAGAAGACAACCATGGACTTAAATTAAAATTTTGGGTACCTAAAAGTGCACAGGAGGACGTAGAAGGCACCTATAGCAATTATGGCTAAAAATATAAATTGGCCTTGAACTTTAACATGATGTATATGGTATCGTGGGGATTAGATGAAGGAAAAAATTGGTAATAATGTCCAAAATATTGCTATGAATGAACCCGATTGAGATCCTATCAAAATTCCAAAGGAACATGTGCAAAGATGCATGAGCATAACTAAAAATTGCATCTGGTTGAAGGGTGTACAAAAGGAGTAGATGGGTACTAATTAAATCGCCATAACTATCTTCTCATGACTCAAAATTGAGAAAGGAATAAGTCACTGGAAATATATTGGATAGAGGAGTTCAAATATTAACCTAGAAATGTGAATTGGGCAGTCAAATTCACAAGAAATCGAAATACTATTTATGGTGTATTTTAAAGGTAGAATAGTGCATGCATTGATAGTTTTGTTAAAATTATTATAGTCTAACAAATCTTGTTGCCTGATCATTTTGTAGAGTTAAGGGAAAATAGATCAGTACAAGATCAGAAAAGATACCAGAGGCATGGAATATGCATAGAGGACTTACAACCATGAGGATGAATTCAGGGGGTTGCATGTTAGCATGGGTGATGCTGGGACATAATCCAATGGGCATGGAGAAGCCAAGGATGAGATAATGCATTTGGTAGAAACAATAAAGAGTCTCCAAAGAGATGTTAAAATATATAAAGTTGATAATGATAGACTTATGAAAGCTAAGGAGCAACAATATGGCTTCAACATCAGGTTTCTGCAGAGCTTGGACATAATAGAGAAGAAAATGGATAAGGAGGGATAATCAATGAAGTCAAGGACTCATAGATCTCATTCTAGAAGAGGAAATTTTGAAGGTGTTGGTAGAAACCATAATCATTGATCCAGAATCAGATCCAAGAGGCTTCCCAGGTCCAAAAAAGGATCAAAACTGAAAGTTCTCGGAATCAGACCAAACCAATTCCACTGTGACTGGATCGTTGCATTGATTTTGGCCATATATTTACTTTCCAAAATGAAAGATGTATGGAAGAGTTATCACACTCTGACCATTTTTCCAAATAGGNTAATCCAGAATCAGATCCAAGAGGCTTCCCAGGTCCAAAAAAGGATCAAAACTGAAAGTTCTCGGAATCAGACCAAACCAATTCCACTGTGACTGGATCGTCGCATTGATTTTGGCCATATATTTACTTTCCAAAATGAAAGATGTATGGAAGAGTTATCACACTCTGACCATTTTTCCAAATAGGTAAAAAGTAGAAAAGGTCAACAGTCAAAAGTCGATGCTAACATCAGCATGATGTCATCATGCCGACATGGCAGAGACACAGTGGGAAGATCGTACAACTGATGTGGACCAACTCGGAGGTGACAAGTGTCACCACTAAAAGGGTGACAAGTGGCATGCTCGTACAGGTGGTAGGTATGGTCAGTGGACATGTGGCAGACATGTATTGCTGACTGGGCAGTATGCTGACACGTGGGAAAATCCTGTGTTGACAAGTGGCATCATTCCAACAAATTAGGAGGTGCCACATGGAAGCCAGGTGTTTGTCGAAGTTTTTCATTGAAAAATTGTTGAAGTGGACGGGAATTGAACTGACAACCTCTCCACCAATGTAAATCTTTCACAATGGTTAGATAACCAATGTGTCGTCCATGTTACTTTTTTAAACGTAGCTGTGAACTTATCTTTAAAGTGTGAGTATTGTATTATTGGAGTGGAAGGGGGCTGGGGCTAGCCCTAGCCCATGGTTATTTTTATTACATGTGACCATTATATGCATGGTGTTAGGTGATAGCGCCCGTTCGTTGCGTGGTAAGTGTTATGTGACCAGTCTATAAGGTATGGCACCACTTTTAGAGAAACTATCCGCCATTTAAATTGGGGCCATAACCGTATGTTAATCATAGAGATAGGGCACGTTCTTATTAAAGTGTGCCATTTGACCTATAATGCAGGGATAAGAGGCCAGCCCACAGCCTTTGACCTATAATGCAGGGCTAAGAGGCTAGCCCATAGCCTTTGACCTATAATGCAGGGCTAAGAGGCCAGCCCACAACCCTTTGGGCTGGTGCTTAGCCACCTATGTGCCATATGACCATTATTAGGGGGCGCATGCCCATTTTGGGGGATTTAGCCCTATATTAAACATAAAGTGGGTTTTTACCCTAATGTCCTGGATTTTTAATTGATTTTGGCCTGTTATTAGTGGATTTTGCCCATTTTTGGGGGATATTGGGCCTTTTTGGAGGCCAGATTTTGGGAGGAAGTCAGGGAAGGATAACCAAATTCAGATCTATATAAAATAGGCCATGGGAGGACAGTCAAAATAGAGTTATGTTGAAGCAAATCCAAGCCAAAGCCATTTTTATGCAGGGAAGTTGTTGAGGAGAAGACCTTTGTGGGCCATTTCTGGGAACTCTGGACATCCGTTTTGAGTGTCATTTCTTCTGCTGGGTTCTATATATTTGGAAGAACAAGAAAAGATCAGTCTTTTAGCCTTATGGAACTGCTGCGATGTACTTATTAAGCTTTGGACAGAAATAATGAAGCCTCCCCCACTAAGACAGAGGCCTAGAGACGTAGGCAATTTTGTGATGAACTCTGTTATCACTTCTCTTGTTATGGTTTGATTTTCTTATTTCTTCAATTTAGTTATGTATATGTGTTCATGGCTGTGATATATTCTCCTATCTTATTCCTCTTTCATTAAGCTTCCTGAATGGTTAATAAACACATGCTTAATAACTCAACCACAATTATTAAAAGATCTTTTCGGATCAATCACTCACCAATACACTCAATTAGAAGAGCACACAACAATCCAATATTATATCCTTCTAGAAGGTATAAGAGGAGGTCGGGGATAGATGAACTAAAAGGAGAAATGAACAAGATTAGGCCTCCTACCTTTGATGGTGAGCATAAAAAAGATGAAGATACATAGACTTGTCTATTGCAAATGAGGAAGTACTGTCAATTGCACAATTATTCCTCACAAGTAGAAGGGATAATTTCCATCTATAAACTCAAGGGAAAAACACCAATGTGGTGGGACTAGTTTGTACAAGTGCAACACATTGATGAGAATATGGTTACTTCGAAGGAGTTCAAAAGGTATTTTCAAAAGAAGTAATTAACCAAGCTTTATTATGATATAAAGATGAAGGAGTTATTTGAACTCAAGCTTGGGAGTATGACAATGGATGAGTATGAATGGAGATTCTTAGAGCTACTAAAATATGTTGACTTCATCAAGGGTGAAAAGGTCAAGATTCAAAGTTACCTGAGTGGGATTCCAACAATTTTCAGTGATAAGATATAGTATGATGAACCCAATACACTGGACGAAACCATAAGGAGAGATAAATTCCTCTATGATCAACATAGAGGAATACAAAATTTCCAAAAGGCTTGAAAAGACAAGAAGAAAGAAAAAATGGAGTAGAGGAGGGATGGGACCAAGCCACCATTCTTCAGAAATAATTCTTGGGGACAACTAGCTTCCAAGCAGCCTAGAATGACAAAAAAAATGGGGCAAAGACCAATGCAATATCCTATTAAAAGTTGGGGTTGCGAAGGAGAGAATATGTACAAAGATTTCCCTCACTGAGGAGAAAAAGTGAAGACAGTTCAAAATGTACAACAAGATAATATAGTTGAGGACATAAGAAGAAACATACCAAGGATCTATATAGCTCTGGATAGCAAGCAAGCCAAGTTTCAGTAACATATGATTTAAGTGGAAGGTAGGATCAATAACCAACCCATTACTATTTTAATTGATTCAAGAGCTAGTCATAGTTATCTAGATCCTAAGATGGTGGAAAGACTTTATTTTCCAAGAAGAAATCTTTGGAAATATTGGTTGGTTTAGTTGGCTATAGGAGCTAAAAGAAAAAATAGTGAGATGTGTTGGATTACTGAGAGGGGGGGGTGAATCAGTAATAGAGCAATTTAATCCCTTTTAACCATATAATCCAAGTGCTATATCAATGAAGCATTATTATCCAATAACTGCAGAGTAAATAAGCAATGAAC
>JASDQU010687622.1:5367-20008 GCA_032191745.1 Picea mariana
TGTACAATGACACTAAAACCTAGAACAGGTTGACCATAGGCTTTACACAGGTCAGCCCAAGAAAATTTATTTGAGCGTCCAAATATACATATATATTCAACACAACCTTCCAAAATATCACTTTACTGGTCATTCTATCATAGGCCATGTTGCTCTGTAATCTTCCTAAGGAGGTAAGATGAATTTTTGATGTCTTTTTTTAACTCTTGTATTGTCTAGTAGTGATTAGAATTTTCTAACAAAATAATTCATTCTTGTCTTAAGAATTCATCATTGCTGGTATGTCTGCTCCAGTGTTAGCCATATTGATTCTTCACTGTAGTTTTTTTTTCCTTGGATACTCACTTAGTCAACATAGATAGAGTTCAACTTCTTTCCACTAGGAGTAACACATAATGGACATCAGACAAAGAAACACTGAAAGTACTACTCTACTGTAGAAGTATCACCATCCTTTAAGTACCAACTTCCTCACAGCTGGACTCTTCTAAGGTTCTTTATCAGACCCAAGACACCCTCTTCTGGTAGCACAAATACATTAGTTCTTGTTGGATGAGCAGAAGAATTGGAAGCACACAATAGACAATGACCAGATAGTGAAAATCTCTTGGCCAAACAAAACCACAACATAACACTAGAACAACCTCTACTTCACAAGGCTACACCTTCATGATTGAAGTGAATATTTTCTTAAGTCTACCTATCCTGGGTATGTTTTTGCTACAGTAGTCATTGATAGAATCCAAATCTGGAATCCACGTTGAGACATTGTGGTATCTGCTCAAGCTCTTAACTCTGAGAGTTCAGTGAAGCCACAAAAAACTCATCAAATTCCTAGAACAAGCTATAACCATTTTCTCATGCACTGTGTCCTTTGGCACCAACTTTACTTGAAATTCATTCACCATTTCAAATATTGATAGCACCATTCGCTAGAGCATCAACATTAAAATTGAATTCTCTGTCAATATGTTTGATGTAGGACTTCTTAAATTTTGTTTTGAGTTGCATTGCCCATGTACACCACTTAACCAAAAGTTCAGTAGTAATGCTTTGATTCATTACTCTGAATTTATGATCTGCTGCAGTATCTCCATTAGCACCTCCACTTGCACCAAGACTTTCATGCCAACACCCCTTTTCCTTAAGCCTTTATAATATGCTTCCACAAACTTAACATCAGAACACCCAAAAAACTTATCACCCAGGCCTTAAATAGAAATGGTGGTAACAAACACCAAGTTCACCAAATCAACTACCTTCCAACCTCAAACTGATGGATAGACAATAGGTAGTCAACAATATTATTATGCATATCCTAAGAATATACAACTCCAAACATCCACACACATGGGATGAGAACGTTCCTTATGTTTATAATATCTAAAATAGATCCCTTCATAGCTCTATTTCCCATACCCTCTTTAGATGTGCTTGGGGTTCCCGTGATTGGCCCCGATTGACATAGCTTTGTGCATTGCATCTACACAGGAGGAATTCTCCCATGCTTGGACCGTTGCTAATAGAGAAACCAAATTTTTTGAACGGATCCAACATATCCAACAAGAAGTTCATGATATTTGGCAGGAAGTTAATGCAAATTCAAAACAATGACATGATCAACATAGACTTCCATACAAGTTTCAGGTGGGAGATAAGGTATAGTTGCAATTGTAGAAAGAGTGTCTCATATGAACCCATCAAAAGCTTCGCCCACTTCGATAGGGCCTTACAACATCACCAAGTCTATGAATGAGAATGATTTTGATTTAATTATTCCACCTTTCATCGACTTTCTCTTTGTATTTAATGTGGAGCTTGCACCATATTTTCCACTCCTCTTGCACACCTCAAAGGTGGTTGAGCACTTGGCCCATACAAAACTAAAAACTAATTGCATTGAGTAGGAGAAAATAAACGAAATCATGGACACCAAGATGCAAGACACATGCTAGTAGAGCATCCCACTGTATTGGCTCATCAATGCAAGACAACTCCTTCATCGGGACAAGTGGCTCGCCAGGAGACAGATTTAGCAGAAGCTTCCCCATCTTATGGAGGAACTTAACACAATGGGAATCATTGCTTCCTAGTGGGGACTACTAATCCAGGTGTATATTAGTGTCCATCCACCTATTTCATTTACTCAAAATGGTTCTACATCTTGGCAGTTCTACTACATTTTTTCAAGTCCCGAACTTCCAATGCATTTTTCAAGCATTTCCCTTTTGTTTTTGGAAAATCACATAGGCCACAAAATCTTTGATTATGTGGCCTGAAAAACATAGAGCATGGATTAATCTTTTTAATGGTCCAAGAAGCGACCTAAACAAAGTTTCTATGCGAAAGTTGTAGCTTCGAGAAGTCAATGTATCAACTAACCTCCTTGAGGCATGCATCCTTTTGCCACATCATTCCTGGGGTTAGGGTTTTGGATATTTAGGGTTTTAGCATCTTACGACATCATAATTTTTGTTAAAAGGTATCATTTTCCTCTTGTAATGTCTTCTAGTGAATAACCGTAGCTGACACATCTCTTTAAGGAGACAAGCTACCACCATTCTAGTTAGTTTGTTTTGCTTCACATTTTACAATTTTTTTCAAACATTCACTAATAGAATTTGGGTTTCATTTTATTACCATACTCTCTATAATATCTTTGTGTGTTGGTATTTACATTCATGCCTTCATTTCATTCTCTACATAACCCAAATCAATGCCACCTATGCTCCTCAGAGAAATGCTCTCTCTCTCTGAATCGCTTTGATGCCATATTAAAGAATGAGTAGAATGACCAAATGAAATGTATATACAATAAACAATGTAGTGTTACTGTATTGCTCACATCAGAAACATTTATGTACAACCAGGACAATTGAAACATTCAACTTCTTATAAAACAAAAAACACCACATTATTTACAAACAAATTAAAATCAAATTGTTTCCTGGCTAGTTTCCCAACTATACCAGAGACAAAGTTAAAGATGTAGTGTCGGAGTTAGCATCCTATGAATCCTCATATTGCAAATTTGCAAGATGACACCTTCATCGAGATTTGGCTTGACTTGGAGATGATGTTATCATTTAGTTTCTTCTTCACCTTGGTTGGACAAGACTCATATCTCCCATTGTGATGGATTGTCATGGTTCCTCTATTGATTCTCTCTTTATGGTTGCATATATTGATGGATGGATCAACTTATTATCGATTAGTTGACGGTGATCCCTGCTAATTCATGTGACGTATATTGATCATCATATGTAGATGGTATTACTCCTTGCACATATGATTCTAGCCCACCATGGGGTTGGACAACAATGATGATGAGACGATGATACCACTTTTGTAGTGGATCACCCTAGTGATTATTAATGGATTGAAAAATGACATGGTGTGATATTTGTTTCTCACTAAGAGAGGATGGTCCACATGGTCCCCTTTGTTATGTTGTTCTCGTCACTACATGAATAGACTTGGATGTGGTTAAGTCCTTGTATATATCGATTCATGACTTGGTATTTTGGTGGCACATATGTGGAGGTGAACATATAATATTTTATTATGGGCCTTTATCGATTCATGTGAAAAAATGATACTATGGAGGTAGTCATGCATATCCTTTAGCCCACGAGTTGTAGGTTCTACCATGAGGTGGGAAATGATACTATGGAGGTAGTCATGCATATCCTTTAGCCCACAAGTTGTAGGTTCTACCATGAGGTGGGGGCAAGCAGATACATTACATGGAGTTGTGGGTCCTATCTATTGGTTGACTTATTCTTCTTCCATGGCTTTGGTATTATGAAGGTTCCTGTAGGTTAAAGCATGGTTCATTGACTAGTTATTGGAAGGGGCCATCCCTTATGCAATGGTTGGGATATTCATGTTATTTTATTTATGGATGTTGTTCACCTAGATGGTGTCATCGCCATAGAAAATTGGTTATTGGCTGCTTGGCTCGTGAGTTATTGAGGATACATTATTTTCGGCATAAATTATCTTATGGTTCATTAAGATACAATCGTCCGAGTTATTTGTTGAGTCGTGTTGACAAGTCATGTCAGTGGTTAGCCTTTGCATCGTGGAGGTAACTTCATGTTGAGACATAGTATCATTTAATGACGAGCCATATATTAAATCCATAGCTCAAGTTTATTGTATTGGAAAGGATGTATACCATTTTTGGAGATTATTTATTGCACTCATATCTATTGGTTATAAATGGTATTGTCAATGCTTATTGACATGGTCAACCACATTGACCACCTTGGAGGAGTTATTTGGCATAACCAATTCATTATATTTTATTCATTGTTGACTTGTCATAGGAGTTGGTTTTATTACTATATTTTATTTTATTTTTGGAGATGAGAATGTATATAGCATGTTTTATTGTTCTTTATTGGAAAAGAAAGTAGATCTCAACAACCCATTGCTATTTTTAGTAGGGAAGTTGTTAAGAAGGTTTTATTGTTAGGGAGATAGAGCTAAAACCTATAGACGAGTTTTCCCTCTCCATTTGATGCATGGTGGGATTTGGAGATTTCTCCCCTTTGTGATATTGTTGAATACCTTGAAGACAATGGAAAGTGGCTTGAAGAAGTCTGTACCTTTCTTAAGAAGATCTAAACCACAACTTATTCCCCTTTCATATATCTTTGTGTTTATTATTGGAGACGCTTAATGTGTATCTTTCATCCTAATCAAGAGTTTCCTACCATTTACATTTTCCTTTGGTAAATGCAATCTCACACTTGTTTTCAACTTCCCAAGAATTTGGGTTTTTAACAAATAACGTTTTGCATTTGTGGGCAACAAGATAGGTGTGTTTGTAGTTTTTTTATTCAAACTGTATTCACTCTTAATCTCATGGTTGTTTCCTTTGGTGGTTGATGCTTGACAACACTTGCACAAAGGGGCTCGACACTAGTGTTAATCCTTATAATGGGATCCTGAATTAGACCATTATGTTCATCAATTGTATAACTAATTACCCCCATGACCTCACAATTTGTCTATCAGTTGTTTCAATATATACTAAATTAACTTATTTTGTAGATAATGACAAGGTGTGATTAATGGCTTCTAATAATCTATTTCAATTGCATTTCATGATATTGTTATGTGTGAATGTCTAAGTTTTCCTATTGCTAATGAGTATGGGATTGTGATATGTTTGTTGATGATATGGCCCTATGGCTATTCAAAAAGTACCCTTTTTCTTTCCATCTTTTCCCTTCCCTTTGACATTTGTCCCAGCTACAACCAGTTGAAGGCCAAGTTGATATGTGCTCATCAATGCAAGGGAGGTGGAAATGCTTTGCTAGCAAAGAATTAGGACATCAATCAATTGGCCCTATTAAATTAAGCAAAGCACTAGTCGAAGCTACAAAAAGGCATTCCCCAATGCTCCAGTCTGAGGAAGAAGGGAGATGATTGCAGACTCCATGACAACCCATTGAAACTAGCAGACCAATGAAGATACTAGCACCATGAGTTCTCCAACAAGCCTCTCGCCTTGGGAAAAGAAGGACAAAGAAAATCACACACTCTAAAATAGAAATTTAATGTAGCAAATGAAGAGAAAGCATGGTGCCATGGTTCCTCCACGTAGATATGTGTTCATGTGCCAAAAAGAGATCATGCAACCTAGAATCTCATTCCCTAACAAACCAATTTAACTAATGAAGGAGGAATTGATGGTTTTAGTAGGGATCCAAGGCTTTCTTACTATAGATATGCTCATCTACAACTCTATTAGGTTAGACAATAATAGGTCTGAGTTTTCTTATTGCAAGGGTTGAATGAGCTACATATTGGAGGTTGTAATTTTCAATCTTTTGATGAAATGAAAAGACTATCATTCTTCTAAGTTAATTCAAGTTGTAAAGGAGTTCACCAGTCCTCTTCAGGCATGATAGCATGGAGAGATTGTTGTTGAATGCACCTTCAGATTTGTTGTGCATTGCATATATAGTTTATGTTATAAATGTTTCTATTTTATGTAGCTGGAACAATTATGTTATCTCTATTAATATCATTTATTCCTTCACTAGTATGCCAAAAACCTATGGTTGGAAAAGGATTTGTTGTATGATTCAACGTGCTATAGAATAGGTTTATCTTCCAGCATTTGAAACTACCATTCAATTTTCATTTCCTTTTAATAACATCAAACATTTACATTCTACTTTACTTTCAACAATTATGTTAAATTTGAAGGAGATAAGAAGTTATGTAGCATCAACCAGTAAGCCCTAAGACATTCCAGGTCCAAAAGACTCATATAGTTTCATTCCCTAAAAATAAAAGGATACATAACTCATTCAATAGCCCATTTTTACACTTGATGATTTCATAAATTTTGCATAATGTTTGACAAGTCTATGAATCCCTTGGTTGATAATTTAAGTGTCATTACCCAAGATTCAATATTTTTTTTCTACAATAATTGAGCTCACCACCTCTCATCACTCCATTTATAAAACCACTTTTACTATTTTTGTCCTGATAAAGCTAACACTTCTTGATCACCTTAAGCTTTCTTCTAACAAGCTTTAATAATCCTAAGTTAGGGAAGCCCCCCTTGAGTTGGAGAAGAGCATATCTAAAGAGTGGGAGAGGGTTATTGGGGTGACATTGGATAACGTCTCCAAGTTGCCCTTGGGTTCTCACATTGTGGTTGGGACTTTAACACTTTGACTAAGATTTTGAGCAGTAACACACCCTTTTGCCATAATAAGATTTTCTCGAGGGTGAGAAAAACATTGTGTTTAGTGTTGTCAATGCCCCTTTTCACAAATTAAGCAGCCCCTTTTGAACACTAATCTTGAAGCACAATATTTTGACCTTGTGCATAAGCTATGGATATTTATAGTTATATGCACTTAACATTACCTATACATAGAATTTGTTGCTAATCTATAAATTGTCGTGGATATTCCACTTTAACAGTGTGTCACAATAGATCTTGTATTATACTGAAATATTTTATTATGCGGGTTTATTTTCCTTGGATCTTAGTTTTATAATCACTAGGTTAGTGCTCAAACTAATTAATCAACGGAAATGAAAAATTGTAAGAGCATGCAATTATACACACCATCCACACAAATGAACACAAGGTATATACTGGAAAACCCAACTCGAAGGTGAAGCCTATGCTCTTCTCTTTTTGCTTCAATTGTCAAAATGCAAATACAAAGGAATGTGCAATCACTATGGAGTTGTTTATGACATTGTGGCTTGTATGGTTGCTACATAACCTCTCCTCCTCTATTATGCTCTCAATTTACCACTCTTAGATACTCTTCTCAACTATGAAACAAATACAATGCTCAAGAATTGAACCCCTTCTCCTCATAATGGTCTGGTATTTAACATAGCCCGAAACCCTTCTCAAGAATGGAACCCCTTCTTCTCCTCATGAAGAAAATACAACACTCAAGAATGCAACCCCTTATTCTCCTCCTGAAATTCCACACATGGCTAGACCCACACATTTGAGCAATGGGGGATGGCATGGCATCCACTCGTACCATGGTGGCCAACAAGGTAGGTCAACTTATGGGAGGTGTAACTTTCACATAAGAACTCTTATTGAGACAATTCTCACATCATTGGAAAGCTCTCGATGTGTAGAACACTTTCATGGGGTTCTAGTTGTTTTGATACCAAAAAATGTCATTTGATGCCTCAAAATGGATCCATAATGTTTTGGACCCCAATTTTATAAACTGGAACCTGCCACTAACCTACCCTTAAAATGGTTGTGCAATCCAACTCCTTCAATCTTTCCACCCTGAAAGCACTAAGATAGATGCCAAATTATATGAAGATCCATTCCAGATCAATTGTGCATTTTGAGCACACTGTATGATTGAATTTATAACAACATATTGTAAATATTCATAAAATAAATTGGATCGGATTTGTTTAATTGGGAGGTGCAGTGTTAGGCCCTAGACAAAGCCCCATGTTATGTATAAGACCCATTTTTAATCCCTAGATATTGAATTATTACATTTCTAGTGTTATATGTGTATGTCGGCTAGAACCTTTCATTGCACCCTTTCATTACAATTGTATCATTTGTCCCCTATATAAATAACAAGGGAAATTAGTCTTATGATCATATTATCACGTCTCATATTGTATTATGAATTGGATGTATTGTAAAGGAGGTTCCCCCCTCAAAGTGCATTGTAATTTATTGACTTTTTATCATTTTTAAGGTGTTGGATAATAACATTTGGTATTAGAGCATCGATGCTAGGGTTTTTCTTCTCCAAGCAAGTCATCTTAGCATTTTCTTTATAAAAAAAATTCAGGGTCGATTCAAACAACAAAACATGGAGGTTATCTATAAGACATATCAAGGTATCTCTGGTAAAAATTTCAGGTTCTAGGTCATTACACGTTCGGAGATATACCATGTGGAAGACAGGGTTTTTGACTAGTCCTATAACTAGTCTCAGATAGGTGCTCCGGGTAAAAAAATCATATCTTCTTCAGAAAAGATCCAAATTCAGTGAGGCCTATTGCAATTGAAAGAGGACAGTCCAAAATATTTATGGTAAAAATTTCAGAATCAAGTATTAAATATTGGACACATGGCATTCTGTACAAGTTCGTTCTCCTGAAAAGGCCAAAACATCAACAAGGTTTTGGAAAGTTACCTTAACTTTCACTTGGCATATCCAATTTGGGTCAGCGATGTGGAATTGCAGAGAAGATATTTCAGAGTGCTACATGCTGAAATTTCAGACTCAGGATGACCAAAATTTCAGAAATACATTAGAAGGAAGGTTGGTAAGGAGGAAATACTCCAAATTAAGGGCTCAAAAGGTATGTAACTTACAATTGACATAACTTTTTATTGGAAGATCTGTTTTTGGTGATTCAAAATTTGTAATAAAGAGAAAAAAGAGAAGAATTATTTCTCTCTCATATAGCTCCAAAGGCTCCTCCAAAATTTAATTCACCAGCTAAATCTCCATAAATCTTAACCATGACTCAAGATGAAATCGACAAGATTTATCGCCAGATGGAAAAAGGGATCACTTAAAATAGAGAACAAATGGAACATAAGATGGATGAAACTATGAAAAGAAATATGGATGAAAGAGAAAACAATATGGATAAAAATATGAATGATAATAAGAAAAAGATGAAAATAAATATTGACGAAATGAAAAATAAGATAGATAAGAAGATGGATGACATGAAAAATAAGATGGAAGAAAATAGAGAAAAAATACATAAATCCATGAAGGAATTGCAAAATACTTTGTCTTCCATGATCTTTCATGTTCTAGATGAGAAACTCTCTAAAGGAGATATCAAAATGGAAATAACTCAGGAAAATAAAGGTAGTATTCCAATTGAACAACATGTCAATAATTAACAATTTTCAAGTGGATTTAACTCTAATACTGGAGTTAATTATGGTGGGGGTCCTAAATTCAACTTTACCAAGATTGAATTAAAAGAGTTTGATGGAACACATGTCTTTACACGGGTGAACCAAATAGATAAATATTTTGAACTGCATAATATTATAGATGATAAGAAAATGATCCACATAGCAACCTTGAACTTTGAAATAAAACCATATCAATGGTATCAATTGGTAGTTAAAAAGTAGCCCTCTCTTTATCATTACACTTGATGTTTATTTACAAGAGACTTAAAAGAAGAATATGGGAAAGTGTGGGAACATGACTACTTTAGTCAATTGACAAGAATCAAACACTTCGGTGATATTGAAGATTATAATTTAGAGTTTCAAGTATTGACCACAAGGGTGGATGACATAAGTGATGAACAATTGTTGGAAGCTTACATGGGTGGATTAAAACAAGACATCAGACATGAGTTTTTCTTAAGACATATTAAAAATATGATGGAAGCTATGCAATATGTTCATCATATTCAATTCAAACATAAAGCTACACACAAGTCTACCATTGGATCATACACAACAAGTAGATATCATTTTGGGCGTCATAAGACAAGCATACCTCAACCAACAAAGTTGACACATCAACAAATGTATGAAAGAAGAGAAAAGGGACTATGTTTCAATTATGACAAGTACAGTAAGGCACATAAATGCAGTGAGAAGAAAGTATTCTACATAGACAATGAAGAGGAAGAAGATCAAGAATTGGAACCATCTCAAGATCTAGAGCTAGAAGAAACTACTCCAACAATATCTTGTCATGCATTGGTCGACGTCAGTACTCAAGATAGAAGGATACATCAAAAAATAAAAATGTAACAGTGTTGATTGATACATGTAATACCCATAACTTCATCAATTACAAATTAGCGAAGGATCTCAACTGCTTTGTATATCTAGCTCCAGAGTTTCAAGTAATGATTGCATATGAAGGTACCATAAATTGTTCTAGGAAGCACCATAGTATTAATTTCAATATGGGGGAGTATTTATTGGATAGTCTCATGATTGTCATCAAAATTGGTGGTGTTGATGTTGTATTAGGAGTCCAATGGTTACAATCATTGGGAACACTGACCCTTAATTTTCATGATATTTTCGTCATAAGGCAAGGAAATTGAGCTTAGAGGTATCCAAGGGAAACCCTCTAAAGTGATAATCTCTAACCACATGACAAAATTACTCAAAAAAGGACACGATGGTGTAATTGCACAATTGTGCTCACTAGATGTTCAAACATTTATAGCCTCTACTCCAATGGATCTCTTAAAAGTTATCAACAATAATTCCAATGTATTAGGAGAGATGCCAAACGGTATTCCACCTGCTCAAGATCATGACAATGTTATTCATCTGGAACCAGGAAGTGTAAATCCAGTCTCCCATGTTTCTTGCTTAAAGAAGATAATCAATGACAAGATCTCAATGAAAAATGTTTTATTAGAATTTAATGGAGAAGGAAAAATCATACTTGAACTAGAAACAATCCTTGAAATAGGGATTAAGAAGCTGCGAAATCGAGCAATTACTAAGTACCCTGTCAAATGGAAGAACCTACCAATGGAAGAGACGACACAGGAATATGATTTCTTCATGAAAACACAGTCATGTTTGTCAAGTAAGAGGAGGGACATGTTAAACCCTAGAGAAAGCCCCATGTTATGTATAAAACCCTTTATTAAGCCCTAGATATTGAATTATTACATTTATAATGTTATATTTGTATGTCGTCTAGAACCTTTCATTGTACTCTTTATATATATATATATATAACAAAGAGATTTAGCCTTGTGATCATATTATCACATCTCATATTGTATTCTAAATTGGATATATTGTAAAAAGAGGTTTCCACCTCGAAGTGGACCATAATTCATTGACCTTTTAACATTTTTAAGGCGTTGGATCATAACATGCAGATGATTTTGATCAATATGAACATGAATGTGTAATGGATCTCTCTATGGAACATCAATGGAATAAATGGATTGTGGCTTCCCTTTGAAATTCAGTGCTATATTGTGATTGCTTTGGATTGTTCTCCTTTATGTGATGATTATTGTTGATGGATGTTGATCTTTATTGAGTTTTTGCATGGCATTATTTCATATAAGTATCTCTTGTTATCGCACAAATTGTAGGTTGGGAAAAGCCCGACCCAACCACAAAATGGTGACAACTTAGAGAACACCTACCCATTGTCACCTTAGGCAGGTATTCCCGTCACTTTACAGATGAGAGAATCACCTCAAGGGGGGGATTTCAGTGACCCTGGAGAAATGAGATGGAAATTGAAGATATGAAGGAAGGTCCCCCTAAAGTTCAATATAGAGAATGTGAAAATACTTGATAAAGAGTCTTGATGGTAGCCAAACGTTTCCAAGAGATAAGAGTACCTGCAAAGAGTGATTGTATCTGCCCGAGACACAAGAACAAGCCAAATATATGTGTATAATGTTAGGTGGACAAGCAAGTTAAGCTTGTTGTACATAATTGCAACAATAAACAAAAATATATATCAACAAAAAAGTAAGTGTTAAAGTTGTTAAACAATTGTTAAAAGTCCAACAAATGATGCAATAGATAAGCTAGATAAACATTAGTAATACTCAAGAATGGAAGAACAAGACCTTAACAATGAAACAAGGCTGTAATAAAAGGTGTTTTGCAAAGATATTTTGCAGCCTTGTGGCTGTAGCAAACAATTTGTTACAGTAGTAAATTAAACCAACAAAACTTACAAAGAGTCCACCCAAAATATGCGCAAGGCCTAGTAGATTATCTTGGCAAACGTTTAACAAATTATGACAGTTGAAAAACAAGTTATAAGTGAGGAAAGAGAGATTTTGTTGCAACCCTAATTGTTGTAGATTTTAATGAGCTATAACTCTAAGAAGACTAGGCCAATCAAGACGACCTAGTGGCCTTGAAAAGCCCTTAGCATGCAGAAAATTATCCAATTGAAACACAATTAGTATCTCATTAAATCACGTTTACCGAGGCAAATAATTTATTTCTCCAATGCAAAAAATATGATTAGTGCCTTTATAATTGGGTGAGTGAGGCCCTTAAAACAAAAGTGGGTTCAACAAGATCCCTAGGGGTGTAAATCCTCTTACTCCCTAGGGTATGTCAACCAATTTAGAGAAAATCTAGGAGGTTGTACACACTTGTACTTCTCCTAGCAACCCTTGTTCAATAATGACGTATAACCTTAACAATAAGATGACGCATTAATGGAGGGTGTATCCAACATACTCCTCCTAGGGTTTACACCAACAATAACGAAGAATGAGAAAGAAAGAACTAGCATATCCATATTTTCCTTACCACTTCCAAGAATAGAGATATCAAACCCTAGTTCACCATGCAAATTACCATCCAAGAGCAAAATAATAAGCCTTCAAGAGGTGCACATCACTTCACTTCATCCATTCACCAAGAGATAACACCAAAAACCATTTGCAAGAAAGAGAGATACCAAAAATGCACAAGTGTAGCGAAAATTTCAACCATAGAGTCTTCTCACAATAGGAGAATTATGTTAAAATGAAATAGAGATGTCCTCTATTTATACAAAATGTTTTTATCATAGATTGTCCACTTAAGTTAGGGTAAACTCAAAGTAAGGGGACAACAAACCCCTACTTTACCCCTTTACAAAAATAATACTAAACAATTCATACTTTTCACATAGAGTAAAACCCTAAGTAAGAAATCACCCCTCTAAGGAGACATTTTGACACTTTTCCAAGTCGTTGAAGAGAAAGGTGGAGGTCGTTGGGGCTTCTAGATCTTCCTCTTCATGCACCAATGTCTCTTCTTTCAAATCATTCCTCCTCTAGTCAAATCATGCCAAGTGTCAATGAGTAACAAATCCATCACCACCAAACCCTAGCCCTAGGTGACGTCAAGCCCCAAAGAGTGACATTTTTCCCCTCTTAGGTAAGTCACTTGGGTGATAGGGGCTAGGTGAGGTCATCCATGATGTATTCTGGGCCTCCAAAGGCACATCTTCATCATCCGACATGCGGGCCCTTGACATCCAACCTGTGGGCTTGAAGCCCCATGGAAGCCCAAGCTAGGTTTGTTCCTCCAAAATTGTCCACTAGTTGGGTTCTGCAAAGACAAATGGATACGCCCTCCAAGGATCTCAAGTTAAAGCATCATGATGAGTAAATCAAATCAATAAAAGAGTCATCTAATCATGTACATCCAAAATACCTTGTCAAAATAAGCTAATTCTCAAAGACCCTATGCACTTTACCAAGTTTGAGAATGGGAGGGTTGACATAACGACCTATTGGGTGAATTGTCCCTTAAGTTTAGGGGTGTTTCCCGACGGTAGCTCCTTCTAATTCATGTGGATTATGTGTCATGGATGAGGGGAAAACTTTTGGGCATGGGTTTCATGACATACAAAGGGTTGTAGTGTCTCACTTATGAGTGCATTTGTAGAGGGTGTGTTGCGCCTTAGTTTTCAATGCATCCTTTTTCCAAGCCCATTCATTGCAATTGATTAATTAATGATCCAAAAACTTGGGTACACACTAGAGTGAAATTGATTATCTTGGGGGGTAGCACCACAAGGAAACTTAAAGCTAGAGGTACACAGAGTTCCATATGCAAGGAAAGAAAGGGACATCGCATGAGTGTACACACCTCAACAAGTGGGGATATTTATATTTATGTGTTTGTTTTTGTAGGTCTTTGATTTTTTAAGAGAAGTGTTTCATTTCTCTCAAGACCTCTTTGAGTGAGAATATGGAAGGTTCATAATCTAGATTTTATCATTTTCCAGTCACGGGCCTCTGAGCCTTCAACCCCTTCTTCCCATGAAGTGAGGGACAACCCATTCTTGGTTCAGTACACCCAAAAAACCAAAAAGGTGAGGATATGAGGGGATGGAGTGTGGAAAGTGGAAAATATGATCAAGAATGGAATGATGACTCGTCAAACGGACCTGCCAGTAGCATACCTATCCCTAAGGGTAATCCACTTATTAGGGTGCAATGTCAACCACTAAGGTCCAAGCAAATGTCACATAATCAAAAAGCAATAATAGATGTAACAAACTCAAATGCCTCAAATATTGAAATGACACCCACCATAATGTTGGATTACTGAGAGGGGGGGTGAATCAGTGATAGCGTAATTATAATCATTTTTCTTCAA
>JASDQU010687622.1:24167-54980 GCA_032191745.1 Picea mariana
TCAACTACTCATCAACTATGACTCATCAATATGTACCAACATCATCAACTATACACCTCATGTATGTGCCAACTCATCAACTACTTGTCTCAACCATGTACTCAACATGTACCTCAACCAAAAGCCCTCATCAATTTCATCATCCAAATCTGATTTGTAGCTATGTAATAGACCTAGTGTATATGATCACATTCCTTCAAACCTTCCTTAACTTTAACAACAAGAGACTATCATTTTCATCAAACTTTTCTTTAGTTTCACATGTCTAGTTTTGGATTAGTCAACAACTCTAACTTGAAGTAATCATAACTTTAAACCTGTAATGTATAAAGATCTAAAGCTGATATACAATCTTCTTTAGTGTGTTTTATGCAATTCATCCAGGTGTCACTACTTGGAACCTCTAAGAAAAGGAGTTATAGAAAAAATGACATACCTTGTTGAATTATGGCTTATTCTAGAGAGTGTCCTTGTAGGGCGTTCCCTGCAAGAAATATTTGTTGAATTGATCTGAAACTGTTACACAACATACTACAGACTATACCCTAACCAACACATTTTGTCTCACTGAATTTGGATCTATTATGAAGAAGTTATGACGTTTTTACCCGAAACACCTGTTTTTGACTAGTTTCAAGACTAGCCACAAACCCTATTTTCCACGGAGTGTAACTCCCAAAATACGACAACCCACAAGCTGAATTTTTTACCACAGATACTTGGGTATATTTTCTCAATGGAATAACAATTTCACGGTCTGAATCAGTATAGAAAAACATTTATAGCGAAAATGGTGAAAAAACATGTAAATAACATACCTTAAAAAGCACCATCAAAAGAATTTATCCTTCATTGCATTTCGGCCTTCTTTTTTTCATCTTTCCTCGGAAATTCAACTTAGATATCCTTGGTTACCTCAGACAGCTATAGATATTCAATATGCTCAAGTGTGATTAAAATGAGAGAGCCTTGCCTCTTATTTATACTCTCCAAGTAGCTTCCTTAAAAACATCTTCTAGGTCACTTCGTCCACTTTCATTATTTTAGGGTTAACCCACTTCTAATTTCTCCATTAAATTTATTATTGAAATAATTTATTGTGTACACTTTGAATTATAATACACTCATCATTTCACTTTATTATTTACCTTTTAAAATATCTTAAACCACTTTGACTACTTTGACCTTTTGGGGCTTCTAGATGACATATGAGGGTCCTCCAACTTCGTAAGGCCATAACTCTCAAACCGTGAGGAGTTATATGACATTCCACATACCACCAGTAATGGAATGACATGTACTATCCATATAGAATAATATTACCTTCAAATATAGAAAAAAGCATACCGTTATCCATCAAATAAACTTGGGTCCATTACCCAAACCTGGGTTCTCCAACTTCACATGTTCATAATTCTCTAACCGTGAGGAGTTATGTGACTTTCTACATACCACCGGAAATGGCATGACAAGAACTATCCATCTAGGATAGTTTCCCTGACAAATTCACTGTCCTTCATCTCATTATTCCACAATTAGGCATGGGTTCTCTTACTCCGCAAACCGTCTTCCCGAGAGGGCTTTCACCATAAGGGGACCACTTTGGAGTTCATCCATATTTACTTCTTATCACCCATGACAAAACAATAATGAGTCATATTTACATCAAACAATCTTGGGTCCATTACCCAAACCTTTATGCTATGGGGATTTCTTCAAGGGTTGACATCAATGACAACCAACCTTAATCAACACATAATACCTAACTTGTACCTCATGGAGCAAGACCCAATGTCTTCTGAAGGCCATCCGATGTGGTGGATACCGTCATGATCAACCTGGAGCATGGTGGTGAGGTGGGTCTCCATCTGTGAAAGTGGACACTGTTGATCAACTTGTCTCTCGGTACTCCATTTCTGCAACCTAAGAGCCTCGAGACATCATCTCCTTAGTTATACCACAAAATGGGGATAAAATTTATCGATAACAATATTTATTGTTAAAAAAGAAGTGGAAGAAATTTAACCAAAATCCTAATTGCAACAGCATATTTCAATAGTTGAATATGTTAGATACTAAGTTTTCTATATTAGAACGAGCATTAAGTATTATACTCTACCATGATGGAATGATAGATGAAAGAAAAAAATGGAACTCTGGAGTAAATGCAATGATAAGATGAGACACATTAAAGGC
The DNA here is from genome assembly GCA_032191745.1 of Picea mariana. NCBI lineage: Eukaryota > Viridiplantae > Streptophyta > Pinopsida > Pinales > Pinaceae > Picea > Picea mariana. The sequence continues at coordinate 26,364 of JASDQU010687622.1, forward strand.
AAGGAAAACAAGTTGGCTAATGAGCTTCGACAAAGAAGTCAATAACATTTATGTTACCATATCATAAGAAAAATTGAAGAAGTATTAACAATGCTTTCTTTGGATAAACGGAGAACTAAAGTAAAGAAAACAACTACACGAGGGTGGCTAAAGAACAATATACAATTAAAAGGGTTCCATAAAGTATGAAAACAATGATGTAATAGAGAATGGATTTCACATGTATGAAGAGATATGTACTCAATTCCAAACATTTGTCGAAGGACATAATTGAGAAGCTAGTGTTGTGTCATATGCAATAACTTTGGTTACTAAAAGAACAATAGGGCACTCCAGAGGTACTACAAGCCAAATATGAAGAAAGATGTTATTTAGTAGATAGCACAAAGTCTATTGTGTCTGAAGGTGAAAGAGAAACATTGAATGAGGTCTATCCATTGCAAACCTACTATTTGTTTTCACGAACCCTATTATTCACTCATCACCAACTTCATACAATCTTAGCAACGATTAATACAATGAGCAAAGTAGATCTTTTCCAACCAATCCAAGAAATAGCGGAAGGATGAAAGAGTAAATAAATGATTTGTTAATGGATTTATGAGGCACCACTGAAAAGGGGATTGCTTCTAACCAATATCCCAACTTCATTAATAGAGGTTGAGACAAATTTTTCCAACATATTCATAATAATCTATACCTCAATACAACATATCATCTACAAAGTAATGAGTAGGAAAAGTAAACTAAGTGTTGGAAGACACATTGAGAATGTATCTCATGGATAAGACTCCTAAATTGTCAAAATATCTCCATCTTGTGGAATTTGAGTAAAACAATATTTGCATACTGCACTAAGAGTATTTCCCTTTAATTTCTTATATTAATTAAGTGTAGGATTCCATAAAGAAGTTTCAATTTTGGAGATGGGATCAGTTTAGCAACAAAGGTGTCTAGATAAATGAGGCATTAACAAAAATGATTAACCAAAATCTTAAGGTGTCGAAGATAATACATGAAGACCATAAGAACATATGAAGACTTTTGAATTGTTGATTTGTTGTCTTGTGGAAGAGCAAACAAGATCTTTTACATTTAGGAAGTGTAAGAATCTTGGAGTATATTGGAATGTTGCATATATGCTTGTATTTCCACCTAGTCTTAGGGTGCATAATGTGTTTCATGTTTCTTTATTAAATGCTATGCGTATAACCCCTAATCATGTGCTTGACAAGTCTACAATCCAAGTGGAAACAAAAGTAGAATTTCAAATTCAACCCATGCACGTAGGAATACAATGTTAAGGAACAAAATCACAAGTGAGGCAAAGGTCCAATAGTGCCACTATAGCATGGCTAAGGTAATGTGGGAGATAGAATATGTTATAAAAGAGAAACGCTTACATCTACTCATGCTTACCCATCGTAGTAGGTTTGGTATGCTTCTTAAGAAACGCTTGAATGTAAAAACTTCATTTAGAAATATCTAAATGTAATTGATATAATAAGGTACATTTGAGTCTATAAAATGGAGCTAGAGTGCAATTGCATCATGAGGTGAGGAATAAGCCAAATAAAGGAAATATTAGATAGTAAATAAGGCTACATAACAATAATAATTCATGCATGTAATAGTAAGAAGGTCAAGCTATAACAAAATGAAGTGATCAAGTTGCTTTAAGGTGACCAAAAGTGTTGACATGAGATTAAAATAATCATGAAAAGTGATAGGGATTGGGTTTAAGTCTTTTAACTAAATCAACTTGCTTTTGAAAAAAATCCTAAATGAATTTGGGAAGTTGTCTCAAAAGTTTCATCACCTTTACTTTATAACATAACAAGAATAATTGGTAATATTTTTGGCTACCGACATTCTACAATTTGGGAAGTTGTCTCAAACGTTTCATCACCTTTACTTTATAACATAACAAGAATAGTTGGTAATATTTTTGGCTACCAACATTCTACTTGAATAACATCTATGTGAGGAAGGAATGGAGGATGAATAGACGAATGATTATGATATGTTCTTTTTATTGTTATTCACTGGAGATTTCTATGCAAAAGTTAGAATACTCAAAGGCGTCTCTTTATGTGACACCAACTATTGAATCAAGTTATATATTCTCTCGTGTAAAGAGAGTTGTCCTAAGCCTATGATTTACAGTTACCAACATATCCTTAATGTAGACCCTTGCTAGCAAGTCTCCTTAGAAGGCACTATCAAGGAAGCCTTCTTGTTAACATACAATCAAGGAATTATTTATTTGAAGGTACCAACAAGTACCAAATCACTAGCAAATGATAATATTGGAAACTTGAACTTTTCTATTTACCTTGATAGTAACAATGACAGAAACTATTGATAGGTATATTTTTAGTGTGTGCCTATTTCGTTTGGTAGCCTATAGGCATCCACGACTAACTTAGGCATAGTAGATAAGAAAGAAACATATTTATACTAGTGGTTGATTTGGGTGAAAATTAGAGCTGAATAAATGGTCAAGTCATACAAATGGACTTGATGAACCCTAACTCACAAGCCACCTCTGAACATTATACATCAACATTGCTCATTCAACAGGGTTATTTCGTAGAATAATCCTATACATCAATGGGTTAATACGAATACCAAAGAACTACATACAAAGATCCTCTTTCACACACACCTAGCCATAAAAAAATTCCCTTAGTAAGAAGACAAATCATACACATGCTCATATACCTCAATATGGAAAGATAATTAACACATTATCCAATTAGCAAAGGCATTTACACATTAACACAATGCTTCAAGTGTAAACCACTTAGGGGAAAAAACCTATGTCGTCGATATCTCTCTATTATTCAGTTATGAAGAATTCACTATTACAGAAGGCTCACAACCTTTTCATCTCTATGCCAATTCTTCTTGGCCTCCTTTCAACATAAGAAAATGGCTCTATTACCCCCCCAACCTAGCGGTAACTAAGCAGATGATGTCTCGAGGCCCGTAGTGTCGAGAGCCAAATGCTCGACACAACCCACATTGAGTAGATATAGCCCCGCCTCTCCATCGCGCTTCACCACTAATCATCAACAACATAGTAGCGTCAGCCACACCAACTTGGTCAACAAAAGACAAAAGGTCTTGCTTCTTGAGCTAACAAGTACAGTCTCATGGTAAGTGTCACTGTAATGTTTGAAGCATTTGAGCATGTTGCAAATACTCATTTCTTGATTATGGAATGTTTGCTTGGAGATTACATCTTTTTCCTTATTTCACCTTGGTGGTTGACATGGTATCCTAGTAGGTTGGTCACCCTCTGGAAAATGGTTGCTACTGGGGGGCCTCCTTGAAGGGTCATCGTACCATTCCCACTCATACTTACCACATTCCACACTTCTTCCCCTCTATTTCCTCATATTTTGGGGTTTTGGGTTCATTGACCCCAAGAAGGGTTTGTACCTCATTTCATGGGAAGAAGGGGCTAAAGGCCCAGAGGTGTTGCAGTTAGAACTGTAAAAATCAAAAGCAATAATTCATCCTTCTAGAAGGTCTCCCTAAACTTCTTGATGGGGGAATGCATTGTGGTGTTCTTTAATTTGCAGTGCACATAACACTCAATGTGTTCTAACTTCGAGTGGCATTGCAGTGCTCTTTTTCTTTCCAATGCACATAACACTCAATGTTCAAATCATAGAAAGAAAAAAAAAAGGCAAATAAAGGCCTTGGAAAAATGTTGCATTGCAAACGAAGGGATGCAACACACCCTCCACAAAGCCACCCGTAAATGAGACAATATGATCCCTTGATATGTCAAGAACCCCATTCCCAAGAGTACTCCCCCCGGTCCACCTCATACTCACTACATGGCGTAGAGAGGGTCTTCTTAACAAACATTCCTTGACTTGGGGATTGACCTACCCAATAGGGCACCATGACACCCCTCCCATACCTAAATTTGGCAAAGTTTATAAGGTCTTGGAGCATTTGTTTAGTTTGAAAAGGGGGACTAAATGCACTTGTTCAAGGGGTTCTTTTATTAAATGTGGCATACTTGGCATGATTCATATGACTCATGGACCCTTGGAAGGCATATTTTCTCATCTTTGCAGGAACTTTCACGGTGAAAGTCATTCATGAAGGGACTAAGCCACTTGGACATTCATAGGGGCATGAAAGCCCATTGGATGGATGTTGCACCCCACACATCGGAAGACTAGGATTATGAATGTTGCACCTTGGATGACATCTCTAGCACGTGAACAAGACTCAAAACCATGAAGAGGAGATGACATCACCCTCCTATGCCCAAACGTCCCTCTCTTGCAACATGACATCACACATTGAGGAAATCGTTGGGTGTATTTTGTGCACTTCGTAGTGTTGTGGGCTTGTGACCCCACACTTTTGCTTGAATTGGGGATGATGTGGCACATTTCTAGCATGACATCCTAGCCTTTGGAGGCTTACCTTCACACGTGCCACCTTAGAGAAGAGTCTTGTGGGCTTACATGCCACTATCTTGTCATTTTTCATCCTATTGTAGCCTATGTGGGAAAAAAGAGCTAACTAAGAATTATAACTTTGGTTTTGACCTAAAATTAAGGATTTGGATGTAAATGTGGGCAAACATAACTTGGGTTTTCCTCTATAAATAGAGACAAGTCATTTTCATTTGGATACAACTAACTTGTGAGGGTTCTCCTTCTCTAAAGAAAATTTTGGCCTCTTTATTTTCTCTTGTACACAGTGGAAAAAGTCTTGTCTTTAGCATTTTGAAGAAAATCTATTTCTCTTTAGACTTCATCTTGGATGAATGTGGATGATCTTTGGTAAAGAATAGGGTTTGGCATCTATCTTCTAGGATTTTGTGAGTATATTTCTACAATAKCTTATATTTGTTCAAGGATTTTAAATTTTAAACCCTAGGAGAAGTAAAAAGGTGTACACCCTCCACTAGATACCTTTCATTGTTTGTCTTGGAATTGTTCAAGCTTTGCTATAGGAAATAGAAGGGCCTACACCCTTGTTGCAAAGGCTTGGCTAAGGTTGATCTTCTAGAAAGTAAAAGGGTTTACACCCCTAGAAGATCTTTCCCTAGTTCAATTTAAATCACTACAACATCTTGAAAGGAGGACAACTTGGTTTTGTTAAGATTCAAATTCAAGGTTTGAGATGGCTCCCCCTCTTGATTTTTTAGCTATTATTTGACTCCATTTCCAAAGGATAATTTGTTTTAATTGCATTGGACAATGTAAATTGTTGCATTGGAATACGTGAAATAAGCTCATTTTGAAATCGCTCTAATTAGATTTGATTGTGYTCATCATAAGCTAGTCTCCCTAACCAAGGCATTTTGGTTGAAGGGAATTTACTTACTATTGTAATTAAATTAATGCTACAACTATTAGGGTTGAAACAAAACACTCTCTTAAAGTTGTCTTTCTCTCAATTTTGACCGTTGAAACTTGTATACAAATATTGGGAACTATTGTACACGTTAAAGGTTGTTAATTGAAATATTTGTTTGTTGATTTTAACAGTTAGAATTCCTTGTCGTAACAAAGGTTTGTTACAACCATATAGGAATGTCATAAAATTACTGATAACGCCTAGTTTATAGTCATTTCAATCGTCAAAATTATCATTTGAATATTGAAATGTTATCTACTAATCAAGGGTTTTTCTTTCAAGATATTACTTGATGATTTTGACTGTGATTTATTGCAGTGGTTAACATTCCTTCTTGTTAATATAAATTAGAGTATTCTGGAACTTTTGGGACAACAAGGTTTCTTGTTGTTTCCCTTAGTGTTTTAGGGGTTTATTTTCATGATCTTGGATCTTAGGATAATGGCACTAACGCTTGTTTTGCGGGTTATTGATCAAACTCTTTTCTTTTGGTCACCGAATTCATCATTCTTCAAACCCTAAGCACTCTCATATCATGACCTATAGGGGTTTTCCTTTCACCACTTGTTTTTCCCCTCATTCCCCCATATGGTCACCCGAGACTCCTTCCTTGAAGTGAATTTCTTCATCTCTAAAAGAGGGGAGTGTTTATCTAAGGTGACAGTGGATAGATGCTCCCAAGTTGTCACACATTTGTGGGTTGAGGTTGGTTTTGCTCAACCTACACCTCGTACTATAACATTTTAGCGTCATTGTCGGGGAGGATTTTGAATCCTTTATGAGCCGAAAATGACATTTGGCAATATTTTCCCTCAAATCTTTTACCCCAAGCTTGCTTGGTGACTCCATTAAGGGAATTACCCCCTTATCTCCTTTCGATAAACTTCCTATAAGTTTATCTAGCAACTCCATTAAGGGAAGATACCCTCTCCATCTTCGATGAGCCCTAAGCTCATCTGGAGACTCCATTGAAGTGTTATTTCCGATAATTGAATTATGGTACCATGGGACTTTCACAACGCATAGGATGAGCCATTGCCCATAACTTATCGTATCACGAGAACACTTTTGCAGATGGAAAAGAAAAAAATTGTTGATGAAGTCGTTGAGCATCTGATGAGTTTTATAAAGGGGTTACATCAGGAATCTACTGAAGAACCAACTTGGTGAAACACCTCTTACTGAAGAGAAAGCCCTTGCGCATGAAGAAATGATTGACGAACATATCTATGAAGAAAGCTGCCAAGAAGATCCCAATGAAGTTTCTCATGTTGAAAGCCTAGAAGAGACATTGGTGTTTCTTTTCCCTCTTGAGGAAGATGAAGTTGCCAAGCCTTGCAAAGAAGTAATAAGTTCCAATGATACATGTAAATTCATGGAGCATCCCTCAGATAAAGTTGACAACCATATTGATGATTTCATGTGTCTGGAAGAATGGATGTGATATCAATTGTCTCTGTTTTGATAGCAATCCCATCTACGACATCGAAGGCAACTTCCAGTTAAAGAAAGCTAATTTTTTTTCCTTTGGAAGATTGTTTTCCATACATAGACAATCAAGATATTTCGCAGCCTAATGATGATATGACCACAAACCTTTTTCATCCACCAAGGGATGGCTTGTTGCAGTATACTTACGTTGATTTTCAGCTATACCTTGAGGATTATCCTTTTGAGGACTCATAACTATTATTTGATGAAGATTCTCAACCATCTTCGTGCTCGAATTTTGACGGGCATAAGGACGTGGCCAACTCTAAACAATCAGATATCCATGCCATAAGGCAACAATATTTTCAGCACATGACAGTATGCAAGGACTTGCAAACACGTATAAAAAGGCAACATGTTTTGAATATGGAGAAGGGTTATGTCTCCAGATCTATGTATGTCCCTTGTCTTGTGCCCATTTCTTTAATAAATCATAATGTCTTCTTTGGATCTTTCATATCCTCTCAACCTTCAGAAAGCAACAATCATGTGAGTAAGGAAGAAGATGAGTCATCACCTATATGTGGTAGCCTTATTAAAAAATAGATGGATCAAACTCAGGGCTATTCTTTCCAGCAAGATTACCTTCCTCCCACCCACTTCCAAGAGTTGTTTTCTATGATTGATCACATGCTTATTTATGCTCATGATTATTATGTGTTTGATTTATCTTTGTTGTATTACATAATTAAGTTGATCTGGATTATTTTTAGCACGAAATGAGAGCGAAGATATAATAAAGAAATGTACAAAGATATATCATATATATAACCATAAACACATAGATACAATAATACACAATTTCTATTAATGAACGAAATGTAGAAAACTGTAGAAATACAGAGTGAAAGACTCGCTAGAATGGTGGCAGCTTATCTCTAAGATGAGATGTAACAACTACTTTCATTCGCAAAAAAATGGTTCTTACAATGAGGCTCCAATTTTTTTTTACAATAAACATCAATGCCAAAACCCTAGACATCCAAAAACCTAACCTTAAGAGATGACACACCAAAAGTCATGTGGGCCCTATTAGGGTAATTTAGTACATCAACTTCCTAGGCTCGTAACTTTTGCATACGGTCTTCGTTTAGGGTGCAAGATCATTAAAAAATGTCCTTTAGACCCCCAAAATGGCCCCGAAAGTTTCAGACCCTAAAAACTGCTAAAAATAGTAGGTTGTCAAAAAGTTGTTTTGAACCAGTTGGAATAGGTGGTTGGCCACCGAGATCCTCCTGGATCAATCCTTCCTCCTTAGGAAGCAATGGTCTCCATTGCATTGAGTTCTCGAGGGAGAGGGGGAAGCGTTTGTTGAATCTGAATCATGATGCGTTGTTTTCCTTGTTGAAGAAGTTGCATTGCTTAGTTTGTGGAAAGGTTGTCGAGAACTTGATGTTGGAAGGGTTGGACCTTTTGAACCAGTGTAGCTACATGAGATGACTATGTGAAAAAGGAATCTTTGTGCTTTGTTTCAATCTTACCGACATGTTTCTGCTAGATAGAAGGTGCTTGGGCTGAGGCTGTAATGGTTGCAGTGTCCTTCGTTTCACCTTTTGAACAGATTGTGAAGAAGTTGAATGTTGTAGTATGAGATATTACCTTGCGACACTGTTTAGGTGGGATAGTAGTCGGAACTACCTCTGGTATCCTGTAGAGATGACCCCTAAGAGTAACAATGACACTATGGGGTCGAGACTCATAAATATAATGGCACTTCCACATATATGGTTAGCCCAAAAGAACATCACAGACATCCGGTGGGGAAACTTCACATAATACCTCATCTTTGAAGGGCTTGATATCGTATAACAAGCGACACTACTGGCTGACAAAGATATCTCGTTGATGGCAAAGCCACCCGATATTGTATGGATGCGGGTGTGGTGTTGTCGACAATCCCAACTATTTGATTACCTTTGTTGAGAATAGATTCTTCAAGATCTGTTGGTTCTTCTGGTTGAATTATTGCAGCCGTGACAATAGCAGTGGGGTATGTGTTGATGATATGTCTTTTCCCATCATTTTATGAATCAGAGTTCGACTCACTTTCTTTGATCTTGACCACCAATGATTGTTTTGAGCGTCATTCATCAGTATTGTGCTTGGGGCTTTTGTGGAAATAGCACCACTTTCCCGTGTCTTTTGTCTTTCTATTACCCTTCTTTTCTTGTAGCTTGGACTGGTTTTCTGGAGGTTGGTTGTTAGGGTTGTCTTTACCATACTTTGGTTGTTACGGATTTGCAGACCCGAACTCCAATTTGTTCTGGTGCCTAAATTTCTACTAGATTTTTACAACATATTGATAGGCAACTCCCAATGATGAGATGTCCAGAAAATCCATTTCGGTTTGGATGTACCTATGTAGAGACCCGCGGTATTTCAAAACCAGATGTCGCTTGGAGTCTTTGATACCTAGATTGGTGCACAATGTATGGAAGGTATTTGTGAACTCTGGCACTGTTTCGCCCCTCTTGCCACAATGTGGTCCATGTCATATACTGGTCGTCATAGTTACCAACATAGCAATATTGTTCCTTGACCGCATCCACAAAAAATCTCAAGTGGGCGCGGCCCCATATATTCTAGACTCCTCTGTGGAGCTTTGCTCCTAGTAAGTTTTCCACCAATGTTTGACATTGGGGAGAGCCTTAAAGAGTGCGAAGGTGATATTTTCTCTTTCAGAAAAATTGTGAACAAAGATATAACCTTCTAACAGATTTAACCTTGAAAGGAGAGGTGCCTCCAAAGTGGTTGTTTGATGAAGACATGTCTATTGTTATCTGCAGGCGTTGAAGAATGTGGGCAAAATTCTCCATCATTTCGTCCCTCTGTCGCGTGAAATTTTTCTCAAGCAACAAATTAATAGAATCTTCTGCTATGTCGTCTTTTTTTTCTTATGCCATGGAGGGTTTATTGGGCGTGCGGGAGTGAGTTCCCTCAAGAGAGACAAACTCGAGACCCAACTTGCTATACTCAAACCTCGTCGGGGACATGCACTGAAAGACGATCAAGAGCAGCATACTCTGATACCACTGATCTAGATTAATTTTGGCACGAAATGAGAGTGGAAATATAATAAAGAAATGTACAGAGATATATCAGATATATAACCATAAACACAAAGATACAATAATACACAATTTCTATTAATAAGGAAAATGTACAAAGACTCGTTAGAATGGTGGCAACTTATCTCTTAGAAGAGAAGTGACAACTACTCTCATTCGCAAGAAGATGGTTCTTACATTGAGGCTCTAAAGGCCTTTTTATAATAAACATGAATGCCAAAACCCTAAACATCCAAAAACCTAAACCTACGAGATGAAGCGTCAAAAGTCATGTGGCCCCCGTTGGGATAAGTTAGTACATCAATTTCTCAGGGTTGTAACTTTTGCATACGATCTTTGTTTAGGGTGCACGATAACTCGTTTGAAAGGTCTTGACGAGGAGCTTCATTTCATAGGCTCAATCAGATCCTTTCCCTATCTTTGAGGTGCTCGATCATGAAAACGTTGTTTAGGCCCTCAAAATGGCCCCAGAAGTTTGGTACTCGAAACACTGCTAAAAATAGTAAGTTGCCCAAAAAATGTTTTGAGCCTGTTGGAATAGGTGGTTGGCCCACGAGATCCTCCTGGATCATAAGCACAGGGGTAGATACCTTGATGAGATAATCAATTGGTTGCATTGGTTATACAATTTCACCTGACATATTTAGGGTTTTGATTTCTACGAGCCTCGAGTTCCAGGAGAGTAGGTAGGTCATTTGCATTTCTACATAATATATTCATGTCATGGTAGTTTAGTTGCATTTTCTTTGATTTGCGTACGTGTGTTTGATTTACATATTGCTTTTCTTGCATCTGTCTATAGTTGTTGTGATACATTTGCTTGAATCATTACATGTTAGTTAGAGGCTTTTGAAAAAAACAAAATTTTATTTTTAAGAAATCTTATAGTTGTCAATTTTGAATTTTTAAAATTTTGCTTATATGAATAAAAGGGTGAGTTCGCCAACCTCTAATACTCTAATGTTTTGTTTAATTGTGTGTAGGCGCAGGTCATACCAAGAGATGGTGAGGTTCTCATGCACTCTACGATGAGCACATGTCCCCATGTAGGAGCGAGATGTTACCCCCCAACATAGGGGTAACTAAGAAAATGACGTCTCGAGGCCTGCAGGTAGCAGACATAGAATGTCGAGAACCAAATGACCAACATAGCCCACATTGAGCAAATAGATCCCCTCCTGTCCACCACGCATTACCACTTATCATTAGCAATATAGTAGTGCCGACCACACCAGCTTGGTCCACGTAAGACAACAAGTCTTGCTTCATGAGGTAACAAGTCCAGTCTCATGGTAAGTGTCACTTTAAAATTTGAAGCATTTCCACATGTTGCAAAGAGTCATTTCTTGATTATGAAATGTTTGCTTGGAAATTATATCTTTTGCCTTATTTCACCTTGGTGGTTAACATGGTATACTAGTAAGTTGGTCATCCTCGAGAAAATGATTGTTATTGGGGAGTCTCCTTGATGTATCATCATTCCATTCCCACTCATACTTACCACTTTCCACACTTTTTCCTCTTTATTTCCTCATCTTTTGGGTTTTTGGGTTCATTGACCCCAATAAGGGCTTGTACCTCATTTCATGGGAAGAAGGGACTAAAGGCCCAAAGGTGTTGCAGTTAGCAATGTAAAAATAAAAAGCCATAATTCATCTTTCTAGATGCTTTCCCTAAAAGCCCTGAGAGCCATGAATCGCTTCTCTATGAAAATGAAGGACTTTTAAAAGAAAATAAATCAAAACTATCATGTTTCATGGGGGAATGCATTCTATTGTTCTTTAATTTCCGGTGCACATAACACTCAATGTGTTCAAACTTCGAGTGGCATCGCGATGCTCTTTTTCTTTCCAATGAACATAACACTCAATGATCGGATCATAAAAAACAAAAAAAAAATAAAGGCAAATAAAGGGCTTGGAAAAATGTTGCAATGCAAACGAACAACATGCAACGCACCTTCCACAAAGGCACTCATAAATGAGACAATATGAGCTCTTGATATGTCAAGAACCCCATGCCCAAGAGTACTTCCCCCAATTCACCTCATACTCACTACATGGCCTAGAGAGGGTCTTCTTAGAAAACATTCCTTGACTTGGGGATTGACCTACCCAACAGGGCACCATGACACCCCTCCCATACCTAAATTTGGCAAGGTTATAAGGTCTTGGAGTATTTCTTTAGTTCGAAAAAGGGGGACTTAATGCACTTGTTCGGGTGGTTCTTTTATTAAACGCAGCTTACTTGGAAAGATTCATATGACTTATGGACCCTTGTAGCATGTATGTGCAAGACCTTTCCCAATGAAAGTCATTCATGAAGGGACTAAGCCTCTTGGACCTTCAAACGGGTGTGAAAGCCTATTGGATGAATGTTGGGGCCCACACATTGGAATCCTAGGATGATGAGCATTTCACCTTGGATGACGTCTCTAGCACATGAACGAGACCCGAAACCAAGAGGGGATGATATCACCCTCCTATGCCCAAACGTCCCTCTATTGCAACATGACATCACACATTGAGGAGATCGTTTGGTATATTTTGTGCACTTAGTGGTGTTGTGGGCTTGTTACCCCACACTTTTGCTTGATTTGTGAATGACGTGGCACATTTCTAACATGACGTCCTAGAGTTTGGAGGCTTACCTTCACACATGCCACCTTGGAAAAGAGTCTTGTGGGATTACATGCCATTATTTTGTCATTTTTCATCATATTGTAGCCTATGTGGACAAAAAGAGCAAAATGTTTTGCTAATTAAGCATTGTAACTATGGTTTTGACCTAAAATTAAGGATTTGATTATAAATGTTGACAAACATGACTTTGGTTTTCCTTTATAAATAGAGGCAAGTAATTTTCATTTGGATACAACTCACTTGTGAGGGTTCTCCCTCTCGAAGGAAAATTTCGACCTCTTTATTTTCTCTTGTGCATTGTGGAAAAAGTCGGTTTTGACATTTTGGAGCAAATCGATTTCTCTTGAGGCTTTATCTTGGATGAATGTGGACGATCTTTGGTAAAGAATAGGGTTTGGCATCTATGTTCATGGATTTTGTGAGTAATCTATCTTCATGGATTTTGTGAGTATATTTTTGCAATTGTTTATCTTTGTTCAAGGATTTTAAATTTTAAACCCTGGGAGAAGTACAAAGGTGTACACCCTCCACTAGAGGCCCTTCACTATTTGTCTTGGAATTGTTCAAGTTTTTCTATAAGAAGTAGAATGGCCTACACCTGTGTTGTAAAGGCTTCACTAGGGTTGATCTTCTAGGAAGTAAGAGGGTTTTACACCCTTAGAAGATCTTGCCCTCATTCAATTTAAATCACTAGAACATCTTGAGGAAAGGAGGGCAACTTGGTTTTGTAAAGGTTCAAAAGCAAGCTTCAAGTTGGCTCTCCCTCTTGGCTTTTTAGTGATTATTCCACTCCATTGCCCAAGGATAAGTTGTTTTAATTGCATTGCAGAACATAAATTGTTGCAATGGAATAAGTGAATAAGCTCATTTTGAAATCACTCTAATTTTACTTGATTGCACTCATCATAAGCTAGTTTGATCCCTAGCCAAAGCGTTTTGGTTGAGGGGGATTTACTTACTGCTATAATTAAATTAATGCTACAACCATCAGAGATGAAGAAAAACACTCTTAAAGTTGTCTTTCTCTCAATTTTGACTGTTGAAAGTTGCACACAAATATTGGAAACTAATCTACAAGTTAAGGCCTTTTCATTGCAATATTTGTTTGTTGATTTTAACATTTAGAATTCTCTATTGTAGAAAAGGTTTGTTACAACCATATAGGGTTGTCATAAAATTATTGATAACACTTGGTTTATAGAACTTTTAGTCGTCAAAATTATCGTTTGAATATTGAAATATTGTCTACTAATCAATGGTTTTTGTTTCAAGATATTGCTTATTTTGACAGTGATTTATTGCAGTTGTTAACATTCCCTTGCTAATATAAATTACAGTCTGCTACAATTTTTGGGACAAGAAGGTTTCTTGTTGTTTCCCTTAATGTTTTTGGGGTTTATTTTCCCAATCTTGGGTCTCGGGATTCTAGTTCTAATGTTTGTTTTGTAGGTTATTGATCAAGATCTTTCTTTTGTTTACCAAAGTCATCATTTTTCAAACGCTAAGAACTCCCATATCGTGACCTATGGAGGTTCTCCTTTCACCACTTGTTTTTCCCCTCATTCCCCCCAGGGATCACCCGGGATTCCTCTCTTGTTATTTTCTTCATCACTAAAAGAGGGGAGTGTTTATCTAAGTTGGCAGTGGGTAGATGCTCCTGAGTTGTCGCACATTTATGGTTTGAGGTTGGCTTTGCTCAACCTACACCTCGTACGATCACATAATACTTTAATGCTTGCAACAAGAACCACCTATACAACGTACCCCTAAGCCTTCATTCGCCTCCTCAAATCGTATTAGCCCTATTTGATTTATAAAAATAGTTTGAATTCCCTAACATAAAGTCGACCAAGTAGCACATCTTCAAAGGAACTCACAGGTGTCCTAGATATAACAAACATTGACACCTACATCTACATGGCTTCCGAGACTCATGATGACACATCTAAAATATTTTCTAGTCAAACCTACCATGTTTGGGTAGTTTGAAGAGGCAATTGGAAGTTCCTTCATCAAACTCAACTACTTTGAAATGTTGAACATCCTCATTCAGTTGCAATGTGCCCTCCTCTAACTTGAGCACTAAAATCCACTTCAACTTTCGACATCTAGTCGTCCCTGTGATCTACACTTAACCTATATCAACATCTGTGATTCTCTACAATTTGTAATGTTGACTCACACATTAACACTATTTACAATGTAAACCCTAAAAGAAAAACCCACTCTACAATAGATCTCAATACTATTCAATTCTACATAATTCAATCTTACAATAGGGTCATCTTCTTCATCTTCTCATATCTCTTATATAAAAGACTATACTGGTTTGCAAGGGCAAAGGTCTAGAAATGTTCACTAAGTTCTTCTTTATCTAGAGTGCTCTCTACAAATTCTTCTAGGCCTCCCATCAACATAATACAAAGGCTCATTTGAGCTTTACAATGCGAACCAACACTGCAATGCTCCTCTAAGCCTTTGTTGCCATCCTCACCACTTCTCACCACTGCTCAATTTTTAAAAATAATTTTAATTACCTAACAAGAAGTTGACCTAACAATGCTTCTTCACAAGAAGTGAGACATATCCCAAATATGATGAAATTTAACATCTACATAAACAATTAGATGCTTACCATAATAATGATGATATGTCTAAATTATTTGCTATTCACATTGTTACCCCCTCTCACTTAGGGGTAACTAGAGGAGATCATTCTTCATGATCCACATTGTAGACAATGGTCCCAGAGATGATGATCAACATTCTCCATGGACAACGATCCTTCATATGCCTCTACCTCATCTTTGCTCAACTCATTCACTTGATCGAAGGGTTAATCTGATGGTGGTGGTCCAGCGCACATGAGGATCATGGGTTGAAGTCAGATAATGAATCATGATGCTTGGAAGTTATGCTTTTCATCTTGTTTCACCTTGGTGGCTATCCTATGTGTTCTAGTGTAGTGTTGTCAGTCTTGGGGAATAGGGGTACTACTAGGAGGCCTTGATAGGGGTAACGTACCATAACTTTCCATACTTAACACTTTCCATCTAGATTCCTTTCGTTATCCTATCTTTTGGAATTGGTTGTTGCATGTATCCAAAAAAGATCCATACCTTCATCCTCCTCCTATAATAAGAAGGGGCTTGAATGCCCAAGATCATTCTTCATGATCCATATTGTAGACAGTGGTCCCAGAGATGATGATCAACATTCTCCATGGACAACGATCCTTCATATGCCTCTACCTCATCTTTGCTCAACTCATTCACTTGATCGACGGGTTAATTTGATGGTGGTGGTCCAGCGCACATGAGGTACATTATTCATTGTTTCATACAAATTGTTACATTTAATGCATTAGGCATTTGGGTGAGGATCATGGGTTGAAGTCAGATAATGAATCACGATGCTTGGAAGTTATGCTTTTCATCTTGTTTCACCTTGGTGGCTATCCTATGTGTTCTAGCGAAGTGTTGTTAGTCTTGGGGAATAGGGGTCCTACTAGGAGGCCTTGATAGGGGTGACGTACCATAACTTTCCATACTTGACACTTTCCATCTAGATTCCTTTCGTTGTCCTATCTTTTCGAATTCGTTGTTACATGTATCCAAAAAAGATCCATACCTTCATCCTCCTCCTATAATAAGAAGGGGCTTGAATGCCCGAGATCATTCTTCATGATCCACATTGTAGACAATGCTCCCAGAGATGATGATCAACATTCTCCATGGACAATGATCCTTCATATGCCTCTACCTCATCTTTGCTCAACTCATTCACTTGATCGACGGGTTAATCTAATGGTGGTGGTCCAGCACACATGAGGTACATTATTCATTGTTTCATACAAATTGTTACATTTAATGCATTAGGCATTTGGGTGAGGATCATGGGTTGAAGTCAGATAATGAATCACAATGCTTGGAAGTTATGCTTTTCATCTTGTTTCACCTTGGTGGCTATCCTATGTGTTCTAGTGAAGTGTTGTCAGTCTTGGGGAATAGGGGTACTACTAGGAGGCCTTGATAGGAGTAACGTACCATAATTTTCCATACTTAACACTTTCCATCTAGATTCCTTTCGTTGTCATATCTTTTGGAATTGGTTGTTACATATATCCAAAAAAGATCCATACCTTCATCCTCCTCCTATAATAAGAAGGGACTTGAATTCTCAAGATTGATGTAGTTGGTAGAAAAAAAATGACACGAGCATGCAAAAGAAATAAAGGGATATAAATGATAAATCAAACGCCAAGATTAGCTTGAACTCTACCCCCTCGCTATGAGGTCATCACCCAAAGTCCTAATGCACTAAGCGCATGTCCAAAGAAAAGGACTTAATTAAATCTTGATGTAATAAATGGATAAACCTAGAAAGGGCAAACCAATTAATGAATATCAAAAGGTAAGATAGGGGTGGAAAGATACAATGTCGAGGAAAGGGTATCTCAATGCACCATGCGCTCCCTCTACAAATGCACTCATGGAGATGAACCTCACACGTGGCCCTTGCATATCAATGACATCATGACCATGAAGTAAACTCCATGTCATACCATTTACGCATACTTACACTTCAATGGGTTTCTCGAGAACTACTCTTCTACTTGGTTATCGACACACCTTTAGGGTCTTGTGATGGATGGTCCTTCCATACCTAAACTCGGAAAATTACATAAAGTTTTAAACTAGTGTGTTGTTTGAAGAAGATACCTAATGTGAATTGCTTACGTGGCTTTTGTATTAAATTGTGATTTATTTTTTATGATTTTAATGACTCTTGCATCCATGATGGTTGGTCTCACTTGATTCTTTGAGCCCTTGTATGATGATGATGCACCCCTTTAGATGGTCCTTTGGAGGACGTTTTGATACTTCTCTTACATTTCATGGAGGTCATTTCACCCTTGATCATGAGTATTGGATCATATGATGATTTGACTTGCTTCTTGACACCTTCTGACACCTACGAGACCCAAGACGTTGCACAATTGAGTTAGGACGTTGCATATGCAGCTTGGCATGTTACTTAGAGGGAAAGAAGCCCAAACTTGGATGTTGCACCATTTTGATGACATTAGGGTTTGGATGGATGGCATTGCCCTTGATGAGGCTTGTACACCTCTTCGAAGAGGCTATCGAGCCCTTTTCCATGATGACATCACACTTTGAGGCTAGGAAGTTGCACATGTCGGGATGATGTGATGTTTGCTTCAGCGAACCTAGCATTTGGATACTGAGTTGGCACCTTGTGGATGAGGGGGTGCGACTTTCTTGAGGAGGCTTGACTTTTGTTTTGGTAGAGAGACATGACTTTTGGAGTTTTGTACCCCTTAAGGGGATGATGTCACCCTCTTTTATCCTTCTACACTCACACATCTAGCACTTTCAGAGGGTGTTTTCATGTTTTGGCATTATATCATTATTTTAGAGGCATTTTTGTGGGTCGACCTAACACCTATCTACCTTGTGTCATGGATTCTTATGTTTTACGAGCTTCTTAGACAGGTATAGCCCTTGGTTTCCACATATATAGAGAGGAAGTGCTACCCCATTGTAAATCATAACACAACTTGTGGGGTATCAGTGCTACTTATCTCTTCTTTACTTCTCTTTCACTATGTTCTACTTATGGTGATCATTGATTTATTTAAGTCTATGTATTTTTCACCTAGAGCATACTTATACTCTGTTATAGGCTACGTGCAAGTCACACTCCTACTCTAGTGCAACTCACTTGTATACTTAGACAATTTGTTAACAACTTACTATATAAGCACTTTCAACTCAATTTACAACTTGGGTAGAGTCGCACGACCCGCCTAACCTAACCAAGACACTCATACATAGATTCGTTATCTCAAGACTCGTCCGTTGCAACAACTTTCATTACTCCTGCGATGCACCTCAGACGTGCACCCACCACGGACTCGTTATCTCTTCTATGTCGCAAGACTTCACACAAACCTGCGGTTTTGTGTCATTGCATGCCTCACCCAGACCTGTGACAAGACTTCCCCAACTCCAAAGTCGCCCTACCTTCTGCTAGACTCAACCCAAAGAAGATCACCCCAACTATGTCCAAAAAATCACCTCAAGACAACACAAGTCCTCCTATTTTGAGTGACTTGGCTCCTTGAGGGAGCTCGCACTTTTTTGTCCAAGTCTGTCGCAAAACCTTGACTCTAATCTTACTCTCTTCCTTGTGCGCCCTTGCTCTTTTATATGGACTCCAAACGTCACCTTCACGAATCGTCACGTCCTTTAGGTGTCATGCCCCTTTGCGGACTGGCGTGCCTTAATGAATCGACATGCCCCTTCACAAACCCACGCACACAAATGAACCCATGAGATAATCAACTTTTGCATCCCTTGGGACAGGTGCACCCCTCGACGTGTTCGAGCGCTCAAGGCACCCACTTACTCAACTAGTGCGACTCTTGGGTGTCGGAGCAACCCCAAATTTCGTCTCATTGAGGATTTGGGCCAGGGTGCCCGCACCCCTCTAGCCGAGTACCTTACACCCTCCCCCACCTCAAGTCGTTGCCATCCCTAACAACATCCACAAAATCTGTGATCTCCAAGTTCCAGCTCAAACTTGTGCCCCCATCACAACTAAGTCTGTTGAAAACCCCAAGTTTCGTGCCAACCAGAAACCCCAAATTCTATCAAAGTAGAAACCCCAAGTTTCCTTGTGAAGTGAAAATCCAAATTTCCACAACTCATGCAATCATCGCAACAATATGCAACCATCCACACTGCCCTATGCCCAAAGTTGTGTGCGACCAATCTGTCCACTACATTGGAAAGACGTCTCCTCCCCAACTCTATCTGCAATGTCCAAGCTACCACTGTCATGTTGCAACGATCACACTTTGTCATGTTGTTGTTGTTGCCTCAACCGTTGCTACAACTTCATCAAAAATGTCTAAGTGTTGAACTCTCGTGAAATAACTGTTGCATCATACTTCAACCATCTCTACCATGTCTTTATACATCGAATTCCCCCAAGCCTTGGACTGATTGGACAACTAGTCCAATCGTTGCGCCCAACTCATGAGAATGCACTTCCTCAGGCTCGAATTTAGTCTTTTCTTACGCATCTCCATCACGCTATCCAACTCCAAAGACTAAGGCAAGTGTCCACCCTTGCCTCATTGGTGCCAGATCCAATCCTCGTCAAGGAGATCATCCCAATGTCCAAGTGTTGTGCCTCTAAACTTACTAGCGCGTCCATACTCTCGATCGCTTTGTCATGTTGTTCTCACCCAAATCGTGAGATAATTGAATGGTCAGTCCAACCGTCACATTCCTTGAGTCTACATACCCTCATGCACAAGTTGGTCACTTTCTTTCACAACTCGGTTCATCCGCACATGTCCTCAGATCAAGACAAGGTCACCCCTCACCTTGTTGTATTATGAAGTCACCCCAAAACAAAGTCATATGTGGCACCTTAAGTCCACTACTCACCTCGTGGTGCAGTTAACCAATCTGTTGCAACTCACACAGTCTGTGCCACATCCAAGTCTGTGAAAAGTAAAGGGAAATCATCATGCATATGTTCTCTGCATGTCAAACCAACTATGTCCTTGCGACTCAAACTGCGATCAAGTCCACAAGTCAAGCTTCCTTGGATGAATTCTCCCCATCTACGTCTTCAGATATGAAACATCCCATTTGCACCAAGAATTGCATGTCCATAATCCCTTTCCCCATTACTTCAACACCTGGCCATGTTGTTGTGTCTACCTCTTTATGCCTTGAAATGGGTAGGTGTCACCCTCAACCATGTTGCCCAATGCAAGAGAAATGCTCATGCCCAAGTAATCTCTTCATGTTGCATCTTCATGTCTGCACAATCGTCAAAATTAAGGCAAGTCCTAAACTCACCTTCCGTCAAGTCACCTCTATGCAACTCAACATGCACGATGAGTGTGGCCAACGCACCCACACTCCTCAAATGTCCCAGCGAACTGTCCAAAGTGCTCTAAGTAGAATGAGTCAACCGAAAGGCCCATGCCCAAGTAATCTCTTCATGTTGCATCTTCATGTCTGCACAATCGTCAAAATTAAGGCAAGTCCTCAACTCACCTTCCGTCAAGTCACCTCTATGCAACTCAACATGCGCGATGAGTGGCCAACACACCCACACTCCTCAAATGTCCCAACAAATTGTCCAAAGTGCTCTAAGTAGAATGAGTCAACCGAAAGAACTTACATGCCTTAGGCACGTTTGAGCCAGTACTCCCACCAACCTCAACCAACGACCCACTTCGAATCTCCAAGTCATCGCACAATCAATCGCAAGTCACCAAGGTACACTTTGCCTCATCCAATGTCTCATACCAAAGGTGAGCGAACACCACCCAAGTCACTTGGTCTGCATTCTACCCATTCAAGTTGACTACCAACAATTTCTTGGTCGACTTCTTTGCTGGCTCCATCCATCTACTAGAACAAAACCACCTTGCACCTCCTGCAAGCATCTAAACTCTGGAAATGTTGTCGCGACTGTCAAGTCACGCATGACCCAACAAATCTAGCTAAGGCACCAACACACCAAGGTACCTCATCCAAGAGTTAGGCAACTCTTAAAGTCACCTCCACCACTGCATCCAAATCTTCCTAAGTTCACCAGAGGACTCATCCAAGTAGGTCACCCTAAACTATCCACACATTCAACCAAGTCAACGTATCCCAACTACTACATGACTTCCTCGACTCTGCACCACTTGAGCCATCCTCATGTCTGTTGATTTTCACTGCAGAAACGGCTTACACTTCAACCACCAAATCATCCAACCTCCCTTCAAAGAACTCACTGCAACACTTGGGAAATGCAAGAAGTCAAAACCAACCATACCTTTCCAACGACATTCTTGGTTGCACCCATGGTTTAAGTCTGTTGTCTTGGACCTTCACTTGTCAAAGCCACTAACTCTTTGCATGAACTCTTCTCAATCACCGTCTGCAAACCCACAAACCTGCATAGCACCTTCGATGTGATACTAGGCTGAGTCCATCAATCCACTTAAAAAATATATCTAAGTCCCAAACTTCTCATGCAATTGGCCAAACTCATTTCTAATGTCCTGACATCTCCACACCTTGATTGCTTTCGCTTCAAGGCACCATGCACACACACTACCTGACTGCCAAGTCAAACTGTTGTTAACTGACTTATGTAACTCCATGAAGAGTCACCTCATCCAAAGGCTACAGTCGACCCACTCATCGACCAACCCAACTTGACTCCATTGTTGTTCTTGATGATGCACAACATGAAGATGTCATAATGAAAATGTGCTCAACCAACTACGTTGTTGCAAAGTTGTTATAGGTCGCATCAAGTTGACCAAGTAACCCAAGTGTTTCAACTCGTCGAATGGCCATCTGCCCTGTCTTGCATGTGCACAAAGCTACGCCCACTTCGTCCAAACCCAGAACTGCTCCACTTCTCGATCACTTCTGCAATCACTTCTGCGGTCAGATATGTGACAAGTCCTATGATCGTCCACCTTACCCAAGTGCTCGGTTCACCCCACGAATTATGCACCTAGTCTTCTCAAGGTGTATGCACAGGTCTGGCACTCACTTTCGTCACAAATGGAGCCAACCAAGTCTATGCCCAAACTATCTCTACGATCAAATTTGCAACAAGTCCTACGATGAGTTCTGCAACCACCCACCCTGCCCAAGTGCTTTGCTTCACCACAAACTCCGCTCTCGGTCTATACAAGGGGGTGTGCCCAAATCAACCTTCCAGTACCGCACCAGCAACCAAAACCTATGTTGTAAGTCTTATGCAAAGTCCCTAGAATGAACCGGTTCGTTGCATTGAACTGTTCACCAATGAGGCAAATGTTCCCACTGAACTGTTTTCGCCACAAACATCAAAACCCACTGCAGTGCACCTCAACACCATTGTTCTGACTGCAATAGTGGTGAAGAGCCAAACCTACTATGATACCATATGTCACGTCCCCGGAAGATGCCTACCCAACTCTTACGATAGTGCACTTGTTGAGGGTGTGCGGTACTATGAGGGTTCTTACTTCGCTGCTTGGCAATACCAAGGATACTTCGCCTAGGCTAGGCCTCTTCACCTAGATCATACCCATACTTTGTTCTAGGCTACGGGCGAGTCACACTCCTACTCTAGTGCAACTCTCTTGTATAATTACACAATTTGCTAACAACTTAACACTTAGTCATTTAAACATATTTCCATAAACATGTGAAACAGAGAGAACACTTGGGAAACAAACAAGAGAGCACAGATATAGTGCGGACGACACAAGATGTGCCTAACACCCGCCTAAGTCTTATTATTGTGAAACGGTTACGATATGAGCACTATCGGCTCGGTTTACAACTTGAGTAGAGTCGTACAACTCGCCCGACCTCACCAAGACACTCATACACAGGTTCGTCACCACGAGACTCGTCTATCGCAACTTTCACAACTCCTGCGGTGCACCTCAGACATGCACCCACCACATACTCGTCGTCTCTTCTTTGTCACAAGACTTCACACAAACCTGCAGTTTTGTCTCACATCATGTCTCACCCAGAGTTGCGACAAGACTTCCCCAACTCCAAAGTCGCGTTGCCTGCTACTAGACTCAACCCAAAGAAGGTCTCCCCAACTATGTCTAGAGAATCACCTCAAGGCACCACAAGTCCTCCCATGTGGAGCGACTTGACTCCTTGAGGGAACTTGCCTCTCTTTGTCCAAATACGTCGCAGAACATTGACTTTGACTTTGCTCTCTTCCTTAAGCCTTCTTGTGTTGTGCCCCTTCACGAACCAACACGCCCCTTCGTAGCCACATGCACCCAAATGAACCCATGTGCTTGTCAACCTTCGTGTCCCTTGAGACCAGGGCACCACAATCTTGGGTGCACCCCTCGTGTTGATGCGCCCCAGCCTCTTTTGTGTGTCCAACCTTGTGCTTTGCCTCATTCTTGGGCAAGCCCCTTGGCGTGTTTACGTGCCCAAGGCGCCCACTTGCCCAACTAGTGCAACTCTTGGGTGTCAGAGAAACCCCAAATTTCATCTCCTTGAGGACTTGCATGACGGTGCACATGCCCATCTAGTCGAGTACCTTACAAGACAAATTTCAAAGTTTTCAAGCAACCACTTCACTGAATTTATTGTGTTTAAGTTTCTCTATAATAGCTTATGTTATCATAAATAAAAGGCACACAACAATAACACACTACTCTATGAAGACTTGCACAAAAATAAAAGGGAACTATAACAAGAACCCATCCAAATGTGAAACAATACACATGTAGAGCTTCGCTGACAGTAGAAAAAACTGATTTAGGAACCATCCATGGGAAATCGTGGATGAATTTGTAACAAGTCTCCTACAAGAAATGTTGTGGACCAACTCCTAAATAAAATCAGAATATTTACCTCAGGTTAAAGAAACCTTTTGAAAATTCCTTTTCTGGCAGTCAGCCAAAACTCCTCTTCATTCACGCGACAATCCCAAAGCAATGGATATTGAAAACAAGAATAACAAGGGTAATAAATACAAATAGTACGAGTTTCCAACTACTGCAAAATGCATTCCTTGAACTTGTACTACTTCTAGCACATGGGTCTAGTTGAATTTCACTTTTCATTCATTACAAACCTCCCATTAGACTCTCTAGGAGTGAAAGACAAAAGGTCAACCTTGGAATTGTAAATATACATCAAACTGGCTCTTTAATATATAATACTAGCTCCAATTTTTTTAAATCTTTGTGTGTTGTGTTAGTTAAAACAGTTCAACTAAAGCTTTGTTTATAGAACAGTTTCCTTGTGTTTGGCTCTAAGAATGGAAGTACGCATCCCAATATAGCATGTATCACGCATTTTTTACAGCAGATAGCACAGGTTTCACAAGAAATGCCAGAGCATTTAACAGTCGGCATCAGAATAACAAGTGTCCGGCACATTAACAATAGTCATTTTTTAAGAAGTTGAGAATCAAACTAGAGTAATGTTTAGCCTCTGCACGTGATTGAACACATGAAGTTTTAAAAGAAGAGAAAAAGGATGCAGCATATCCTGCCTTTCTAATGAATCAGGGAACAAGTAATGTCTAAGTAAACCTTACATAAACTTATTATAAATGGATCATGTTAAATGGTAAATTATGCCAAAAAATCTCATTCAAGTTACATCAGTTGCACCACAATTGCAAAACAGCGCTTCTAATTTCTGAAACCCCGTGAAACTGTTTCCACAATGACACCCTACAAAAAGCATATTACGTAGTATCAATATATGAATCTAACATTGTTGCTAAGTGTAGTTGCAGCCTCAGGGTAGCTTCTTATCAAGGCACTGCCATGAACAAAATAGGCATCCATGTTAGGAGATACAAGTTCAATCAGAAAGAGTAACTAAATTCCACCAGTATCAAAAGCAACAGGGCATTTCTTTATCAAATGATAAACTTACGAGGAGGATTCTATTTCCATAATCATCCTGAAGTATAATGTTAACATATTTCTTTGGTGAGCAGCTGCTGCACTGCATAAATCTTTCAGTCTTTAGAGTCATACAATAATGCCCACCGCTTGGAACTTGCAAAATGAGAGATACAATTGCAGACAACATAACAGAAGCATCAAAAGGTACAGCTCACTAATATTACAGATATAGTATGCAACAAGCAGAGCTATCACAGGAAGACGAGACAAGGACAAAATCTAGGGAGGAATATGAACAACATATGCACCATATTAAAAGCGGGCTATTAGAATTTATATCAGAAAAGTAATGCAAATACATGGGATTATTTACTTGGACATGCAGATCTATGGCCAAGTCACCTGGAAGAGGATAAAAGCATAACTATCAGTGAGAAACTTTAGTGCTGTTTCTGTGAAATTTATGCTAACAAATATTTTCATTAAATTTTAATCAATTCTTAATGCGAAGGTTTCACCCCTTGCTTTCTGGATTTTCTACATCCTAGGGCTCTCTCTTCCATCATCTAGTCTCTATTCTTTATGTAGCATTCAGAATGAACGAATTTATCAAATTACACTAATACTGTCATATTTTCTAGATAACGTACAAGGCATGTTACACATCTTTTTCTCTTCTCTCTCTTTCTACTTTCTTTCTAAAAAAGAAAATAATTTTTCGAGAGAGCAATCAGAAAATCTGGAGTTTATTTTAAACAGCAGATGGACATCGTTATCACAGGATTTGTACTTGTGCAAAGACCCTCACAAGATACCAATATTGTGTAACAACTAGAAGTAGATGCCACTGCCACCTAGGCAGGTACTTCCCCTGCTTTAGTTAACCTGTCTACCACTACGAAAATGCAGTCTTTGCCCTGGGCCTTGGGCAATCCTGTGATGAAATCCATAGATATGCTTTCCCATTTGTGCTCCAGAATGGGAAGTGGTTGCAGTAATCTTGTTGGGTGAGTGTGTTCATCCTTGTTTACCCAACAAGTGGTGCACTCCTTGATGTGGCGCATCACATCTTCCTTCAAGCCCTTCCAAGCGGATCTCTCCCGTATCTGCCTGTATGTCTTGATGAACCCTTTATGCCCTGCTACTGGTGAATCATGGCATGCTTGTAACACTTTGGCTTTAAAGGTTGACTCGGGGACCAAGAAAATCCAGCCCTTGTAGGATATCTTGTACCTGCCCATCCATTAATTCGCATGTGAATCTGATCTTTGAGTATTCCACCAAAAGGTGGGCCTTCCAGTCCATTGAGATGTCGATCATGGAATAAACTGATGGTCTTCTGGATAAGGCATCTGCCACCAAATTATTCTTCCCTTTGACAAACTCAATGTCAAAGTCATATGCCTGGATTTTGCTCACCCATTTATGTTGCCTCTCATTTAAGTCCTTCTAATCCAGAAAGTACTTGAGGTTGTTGTGATATGTCCTCACAACAAATTTTGCCCCAACCAAATATTGGCTGAACTTAGCCAATGCATGCATGATGGCTAGCATCTCTTTGTCATAGATGGTGTAGAGAAGCTCAGGACCCCTCAATTTTCGGCTTTCATAGACAATAGGGTGCCTATTCTGCATAAGCACTGCTCCAATGCCTTCCCCTGGGCATCACACTCAATTGTAAAGGGTTGTGCGAAATCTAGTAGAGCCAATACTGAACAAGTACTCATCACCTTCTTCATTTTGTCAAAGGTCAACTGTGCTTCTGGACTCCACTTGAATGCCCCTTTCCTGGTCAAATCGGTCAAAGGTGTGAAAAGTTGAGAGAAGTCTTTGACAAACCTCATGTAATAGCAACAGATGCCAAGAAACCCCTTCAATTCTATGAGGGTCTTGGGTGTGGGCCAGTCAAGTATAGTTTGTATCTTCTCTTGGTGCACATGTACCCCCTTCACCCCAATGACGTGCCCTAAATAAAGAACCTCTAGCATTCCAAACTACATTTGGATTCCTTATCATATAAAGATTGCCCTTCTATGATAGCCAAAATCTGCTCTACATGTTGAAGATGCTCCTCCCAAGTTTTGCTATAGATCAACAAGTCATCAACGAAGACTGGAAGGTGCTTGGCGCATTAGTCAGCCTAAAAGGCATCACCAAGAACTCATAGTGACCATAGTGACATCGAAAAGAAGTCCTGGGGACATCTTGCTCCCTCATCTTTATCTGATGATAGCTAGAGCGCAAGTCAATCTTTGTGAAGTATACAGCCCCATGGATCTCATCCAATAGCTCATCAATCCTCGGGATGGGGTATCTATTCTTGATTGTCTTCTTATTTAACGCCCTGTAATCAATACACATGCGCATGGTCCCATCCTTCTTTTTCACCAACACTACTGAAGATGCAAAGGGGTTGGAACTTGGCCTAATGTGACCCATGTCTAATAGTTTTTTAATGTCGTTCTCAATCTCGTCTTTGTATTTCTTAGGGTGCTTGTAGGGAGTGGTGATGACAGGTTTCGCTCCCTCCTTCAACTTTATGATGTGCTCAAACCCCCTATCTGATGATTCTCCTGGTGGTATGGGTTCAAAGACCTTGGTGTGCCTGTCAATGATCCTCTGAATCTTTGGTGAGTAATAAGTATCTCCTTTCTTATCCACCTTAACCGATATTCTACATTCTGCAGCATAAGCAATGTCTTCCATCCTGAAGATGGCCTCCATGCACTTTGTTGTCACCACTCTTGGTGTGTTGCCTGCCATGCCCCTGAGAACCACCTTTTTCCCATTTTCCTCTATGAAAGACATCTCCATGGTCTTGTAGTTTGTAGTAATTGGCCCCAACGTACTAAGCCACTAAACTCCAAGGATGATGTTGGTGTCTGGAAGGTCCATTACATAGAAATCTTGTGACAAATCATGCCTACCCAATGTAAGCTTCATTCTCGGAATGTATCTGTCACAAGGCATAGTGCGCTCCCCTGCTACCTCCACACGAAACCCCTCAAACTCAACTGTAGGTATGTGTCTTGTTATCCCCGATATCTAGGGATAACTAGGAGATCTTGTCTCGAGGCCCACATGGTCCTAGACATGGAGTACCGAGAGCAGGAGTGACTTGAGCATGACCCTGGAGGGCCCATCTTTCTTCTTCTCAGCTGGATTTGTCCTGTCAGCAGTACCAGTTTCCATCACTACCGGCCTGGGCTTGCATCGGAGAGGACTCTTGCTCCATGAGGTAATTGGTCCAAGGTATCATGGTATGTGTCATATTTGATCGTTATAACCTTCTTATATATGCATTAGGTTCCTTTCATTTCGGATGACTGCTTGGATCTTACACTAATCCACTTGACCATTGTTGGGGTAATTGATGGGGTAACTTAGCAAGCTGGTATCCATGGGTTTTGGTTAGCCACCAAGGGGGATTTGCAGAGCCATCGTCCGCTCCCACCATCTTATCACTTTTACATCTTATACCCCGCTCATCCATCCCATTCCCCTAGTCTGGCCATTAGGATGACCTCTCAGGGTACACTTTGTCTTGTGGGAAGAAGGGGCTAAAGGCCCAGGG
>JASDQU010687623.1:6135-18144 GCA_032191745.1 Picea mariana
AAGCTACACACCCAATTTTGCAGGAACAACGTAGTGGGAATGACAATAATATATATTAAAAAATACAAAAAATAACAGAAAAAAACAAAAAATAGGCGTTTCCCCAGGCATTTCTACTAGAAAGTATATGCATCTTTCCTTATTTACTATGAATGATTTTTTTTAATATAGTATCTAGATGCAACCACATCCTTCTTACTTACCATAGTCAATGTCTGTATGAAATATATGAAGATGATAAACTAGACTTTCCCACAACACAACTTTCAATATTCATTCATTACCCTGAAGATGAATCTGATAGCACAAAGACTAGTAAAAAAACCATGTAAAAATGAAAGACGAAAACAATGAAAAAACATATAAAGACTTTTGAAGGAGGTACAAAAAAGCATAAAGATGAGCCTTTTGTGGAGATATCAGAATTTTTAAAAGCAGTTGGAAGCACAACTGGAACCAAAATATAATTGTGCATGAAAAAAGAATGCTTGAATTATGTTGAACCTAAGCTATCACAGATGATAAATTAGACTTTCCCACAAGACAACTTTCAACATCCATTTACTACCTTGAAGAGTAATCTGGAAACACAGACTGGTACAAGAGTGTGCCTAAATCATTAACTACAAAATTACATGATTTAAGCCTTAGTTACATTCATTTTGACTATTGAATTTGACTTTATTCATAAAGTTCACATTAGTCAATATATTCTAACACTTCTCCTTAATGACTAACTTGGTAACTTTTTACGTCAATAATATCTGTAAATTTACAAGCTTGTCTTTGAATAATGGCTTTATGAATATATCAGCCAGTTGAGAAGGGAAAACSAAATTCTTCACTAACCAGGGGGTTGCTCCAATATGTTGYACTCCCTCTCTAAGTTGTTGAATTCATTTGTCTTCAAAGGTTCTCCCTGAAGTGATTTTTTCACCATTCGTTGATCCAGTCCAGTGTGAATCAGTTAATCTTGCCAAGTTGAAGTCGTCATTCCTGACAGATTGTTGGTCCTTGTTCTTTTGCAATGGAGAACTAATAACCACATTCATCAGTGAAGAATCCTTTTGATTGTTTCTTGCCACAATTTGTGCTGACCTCGTTGGGACTGACCACAAAAAGGATTTTATGAGCCTAGTGGTATAGGTTTTGGAAAGGTCTCACAAGCTTTCCTATTTACTAGTGATTTCTTCATGTATGTTTAATGTAGATATCTCTCGTCGGGACAAGAGAAGGGGGTGGTAAGTGTCCTCCAAAAACATGGAATAATTAGTGATGTCTCCCTTGGATTTCATAATATACAAGACATTTGTAAACACAATGTTCCTTAGCAATCTCCTAAAGATGGCACAATTGACATATCCCCTCCACCTCAGGATGTGGGGATCTGACTTGACCTGCAAGTGGTGAGAACAAACCCGCAACTTGTTCTATGAATCCCTAGGGCCATGTGATCTTGATATTCAACATTTGAGAATTTTTGGATGTAAAGCCTTTTTGCATGTTCCTAAAGAAAGAGGAACAAGTTGGATGATTGTTGATCACTTCTATCGGGAAAAAGATCAGCGTCGAGTGGAATCCTTGGGGGAAAACAAGGAGTAGCCTTCATTTTTATAGAGGTGGTATGTTGATTTTACACCTATATCTCAGTCACTGAGATTGCTGCCAATAATTTACTGAGAAACAAAAATTATACTAGCTGATATAATTCTGGAAATTATGCAGAAACCTACAGCTGAAATATAAAACAGAAAATTTGCAGCAGAAACATACAGTAAACCAAGCATAAAAATCACAGACACCAGAAGTACCCTGGAACCCCAGTGTGGGGAAAAACCAGCAAAGAAGGGCTTCTATTATGGGCTTCAGAGGAAAATTACAGCAACAAAATTACACAGAAATTTCTTACAGCATATCTGCCCTCTTTTATCAGCTGTACGGCCCAGCTATACCCAGCTGTACGGCCCAGCAAGAGGCTGCCTCAAATGCTGCTGTATGGCCCAACATTCTCTGCTGTATGGCCAGCTAGAAATCACCCTTTGTTGCTGCTGAATGACCTGAGAATTTTGGCCTCCCTGGACTGCTGTATGGCCTGCTCAAATCGACCCTTTTGTTTGTTGAAAAATACAGCCTGTAGTGGCCCAGTATGCTCCAGCAGATGTGGCCTCTTTGGTTGGCAAAACTCAGCCTCTGCAAGCTGCTCAGAATTGCCCTGAAATGCGTCTCCACGGGCTGCTCAAATCACCCAGCCAATTGCCCTCTTCCTCAGCCCTATGTGCCCTCCTCTAGCTCGCTTGCTCACTCACAATGAGAATTGTATGCTGTCCTCTCACACTCAACCTCCTTTAGGCTTTTATCTCCCTAGCAGCCTCCCATCCTCTTTGACAAGTGTCCCAAGGCTTGGCCTCAATGGCTGAGAGTTGGGGCTGCTGGACCCCACTCTCCACTAGAGGTGCACCCCCTTGGTCAGGGACCCACACTCCACTAGTAGCCACCTAGAGGTGCTCACTCTTTGGTCTGGGTTCCACAAACCACCCAACCACCTTCAAGGTGCGCCCTCTCTCCCTGGGCCCCACATTCCACTCAAAGAGAAATGTTGCAAGCCTAAACCTAAGGTTGAGATAAGAAATGCTGATCTAGGTTAATTAAGGTGTGTTAGAATATAACGGATGTGCTCATTTTACCATCGACAATATCACTATTGTCACCGAACCATAGGCCGAAGCCACCCTCCGAGCACC
This sequence comes from Picea mariana, assembly GCA_032191745.1. NCBI lineage: Eukaryota > Viridiplantae > Streptophyta > Pinopsida > Pinales > Pinaceae > Picea > Picea mariana. The sequence continues at coordinate 8,877 of JASDQU010687623.1, forward strand.
TTAACATTGATAGAGAATCACTCTGGAAGCAAACCCTAGGCTAGATAGCCAAACAAAGGGTAGCGCACCTTTCCCCAAGGATAGCGCACCAAACAAGAGCTGATCAAATAGTCCAAACCATAACCAAGAGATAGTCCAAGCCAAAACGCAATCAGCTAGCTGCAGCAGCTGCAACGACAACTCTCCTCCAAACTTGCGCACAAACTGGGCAACTGTAGTGCGCACAAGTGCTGCTCTGCAATTCTGAGAATGCCTGCCAGAATGAAGATTGGCCTCATATATTTATACTAATTCTGGTTAACTGCCTGGGCCGACTTGTCATTCTGGGTGTTTATTTACTTAGTATATAATATTTCTTCTGGTCGACTTCTTCTCTTGTAGGCTAGTAACCTAATACCAATTATCCTCTTGAGTTGACTTGTCTTCTAGGGTTATTAGCCAACTCATTAGGGTTTCTTCTTGCTTCCCGGAATATTCTATTCTCGTCAGGTTTACACGTGGAGGTAAATACCTCCCGCAACTACCATAATATTAACACTCCCTCCTAGCTAGGGAGATATTACAGGTAATAGTCTTGAGCACAAACATACCATTCACTTGGTAGCATCAACATAGTTGTATAGACTATCTCATGATTAGATCATGAGCACCATCATCACTATCAGTGTCATCAATTGCATCATCTCTCGAAACCTTACTCCATTTGAGTAATCAGACATGATGCTGGATAAGTCACTCACTCCATTCTTCTAATCCGGACATATGTCCTAGAAGAGTAAATGTCCTAGACCATTTTCCGTCTGGGAAATCTCTGTCCATTGATCATCCATCTAGCTGATAATCATTTCCAACACTGTTGATAGTCTTCAAGGCAATCAGAACAATATCATTCAATAGAACACAACTATGTCTATCCATAGTAGTACACAACTACAATCCAATGGTACACTACCACACCAAGTAGCACACAGATACTTGATCCGTGATGTATAGTCACAATCAATGGAACACATCCACCACAGTAGCATACATCTACTGTTTAGAGACATACAGTCTCCATAATAATCATATGATATCAACCTGCACAGAAAACATTGTTATGATATAAACTGAATCATTTGGGCCATTCTTCCACTCACATTTGTGAGATCTTGGAAGAGCATCTGCTCTTAGAAGGTAAAACATCAATGATGAGCTATTTGGACTATTCTTCTCAAGCAAGGAAGAATAACTGTCCTGATTTATGAGCCTGGACCATTCCCTACCCTGGGCCATTCCTCCGACACTAGACAAAGTATAAGCTGGAGAGAATGATTCTGCGCTAAGGAATGTCTGTCCCTGATTGCTGAACCTGGACCATTCCCCACCCTGGGCCATTCCTCCAACACTAAACAAAGTGCAACCTGGAGAGAATGAATCTGCCCTAAGGAATGACTGTTCGGACCATTTCCTAAGGAAATGACTGTCTTGCACCAACCTCCAAAACGGACCATTCCCCATGTTAACCACAATGGGAAATCGCTGTCCGGCGAGGCAGGCCAGTCTTCTTGAGTAACCCTCAAGAAGAGAGACTGCCCTAGACCATTCCCCATGTTAACCACAATGGGAATTCGCTGTCTATGGTACATCAACAATCCATCGAACCATTTTCATTACGAAAATGACCGTTCGATCTGGACCATTTTCTGAACTGGAAAATGCCTGTCCGTCATAAATCTCAAACCACTTTCTGAATCTGGAAAGGAACTGCTAATCCTGGACCATTTTTCGAACTGAAAAATGACTGTCCATCAATCAATAACACATCAGTGCTCCCTCCCAACCTGGGAGTCATCTCTTCCTTTTTCAATAAGGAAGTCGTCTCCACGAGCTCCAGCTCGAGTACGCAAACTCTTTCATCTTGGACAGAAGCTTTACCAAAATGTCTGCTTATTTGCTCATTTGTGGAGATATATATTGGAGAACCACTTTCCATCAATCAATAACACATCAATGCTCCCTCCCAACCTGGGAGTCATCTCTTCCTTTTTCAATAAGGAAGTTGTCTCCACGAGCTCCAGCTTGAGTACGCAAACTCTTTCATCTTGGACAGAAGCTTTACCAAAATGTCTGCTTATCTGCTCATTTGTGGAGATATATATTGGAGAACCACTTTCTGCTTTCTGGACTTCATCATGGANTCTTCTGTCATCATGAGATCTTTGTCATGGATTGGCAATCCATTATCTTGATCTTCTGAGTAATCATTCTGATACAATATCTCTGTTATAGAAAGTCTTCACCACGCTTCTGCTGTGCATTGGAGGTTCTCCACCAAGTTGTCTTCTTCCATCTGCATACAAGGGTCTCTTTCTGGTATGCCTCAAAGCCTTGAGGTTGCTCTTCATACGCTCTTTGTTCAATTGCTTTGGAGAACAGTCTTTGCATTCATTTGATGTAGAACTCCAACCCATGGATATTGCGGATGATATAATGACTCAGGTAGAGGTATGTCTGGTTTACTGGAATGAGTAATCATCAGAGTCTTCTCCCTCCATCTGGGAGAACCTCTAGTTCTAGATCTCGCAATGCTTTCATTCATAAGTCTTCCATACACTGTTCTTCATCACAACTTTCAGTTCCTCTGCTTGATTGCTTTTAGTGAGTTCATATCAGGCTGGTAATCTTGTGATTCTTGATACAATGACTGGTTGTTCTGGCTTCTCTTTCTTTCTTGGAGTCTTCATGTTCTTCCTCATGTTTCTCTTTAGCTCTTGGGTCCATGGAGTTTCTTATGGATTCCATGCCCTAAAGATTCCACTTCTTTCTTTCATCATAGGATCACGGATGTGGATGGACAACCATAAATACTTTTAAGGCTTCTTTTCGAAGAAGACTCCTTCTAAGGTCGAACTGAACACGTACTGCTTTTCATCGCTGCTACCATGGATATATACTTCATCATCTTCAATGGATCATAGGATTAGCTCCCTCCTAATCCTTGCTTCATGTATGAATGCATGATCTTCTTTATATAATTGACTTCCTCCATCTAATAGAGTCCATGCTTCCGTCTGCATCCTTATTGCCTTCTGCAAGGTGTCATAAGTCTTTCTCCAGTTTCCTCTTGATTGTTGACTTCTTTCTGTCTTTACTTCTTCTAGGCTTCTTCAAGATTGATTTTGAAATCAACTTATCTTTCAGCTATTACTTATGTAATAACTTCCACATGAATTGTTTGATGTACTTCATCCTTTCATGTGTATTGTATGACTTGTAGTCATAATGATAGCAATCCTTATCTTGTTGCTTCTTCCATAGGTATAGTTTCTCTTTGAACATATTATCTTCTAAGAAATAGATATGCAAGATATTTACAGAAAACATGGTATGTACAAGAACTATGAAGAGTATTGTTACCTTATTTTAGAAAAGTCTGTTTTATCCTGCTTGGTCTTCTTTGTAGGTTCCTTTTCTTCGGCAACTGATGCTTCATGTGTCTCCTTTCTTTTCTTTAGCTCGGGACAATGATTCTTGTAGTGACCATACTTTCGACAGTTGAAGCATTGTATTTCTGACATATCTTTTTCCTGATTTGGCTTCTTCCTTGAGCCAAACTTCCTTTTGTTCCTGACTTCTTGAATCTTGCTGGGAAGGCTTGATCATCGTACTTCTTTTGGGGTTTCTCTTTTGCACTGATCCTTGATTCTTCTTGAGCACAACAAGTCCAAAGTTCTTCAAATGTAGCATACTTCTTCCTTGTGTTCATACTTGCGGCAAATGCATCCCACGTTTTGGGAAGACCATTGAGTACTATGTTTACCAATTCCTTCTCTGAAATGATCTCTTCAATAGCTTGTAGTTGATCTCTTAATTGAGCGATTTTCACAAAGTATGATGTTATCCTGTCATCATCATTCATCTTCATGTCACGGAGCTCATTCTTCAGACTCATTAGTTGTCCAATGTTTCTGACTGAGAAGAGGTTTGTTAGGGCATCGTACATCTTCTTCAATGAGTCAAGATGAGAGATGTAGGGTATCAAGTGGTCTTTTATAGATTCCACTATGATACTCATGGCATTGATGTCATTGTCTTTGAACTTCTCCATAACTGCAACATTCTGCGGTTCCTTCTCTTTTCCTTCTTCAAACTCTGGTTCCATGATCTTTCCTTTCACGAAATCCAACACTTTATTCTTGGCAAGGATGAGGTCAATCCTTGTCTTCCACGCTCTGAAGTTAGAAGCTCCATCTAACTTGTTTTTTGATTTCATAGAGTAAGTCATGGCTGCTTTGACTTGGTCAACCCTAGATTTGACCAAAAAACTCAAAGTTGTCGTCTTGGCTTGCTGAGAGTACCAAGAGGTGTGCTAGGCTAGTGCGCACTGGTCTATCTGGAAATTAGGTCAATCTCTTCACTTAAGGTGCTTCAACGAGAGGGTTAGGGTTTCTGCAACTGCACATACTAGTAACCCTAGCAGTAGTGCTTTGGTAACTGCTTCTGCTAGAAACCCTAGCGGCAGTTCTTCAATGAGCTTAATATCCTTATGGCTATGCTCTCTTCCAGTGGTTAGATTGAATGAAGGAGGTGTAGGCCCATAACCTGTTAGAATATAACGGATGTGCTCGTTTTACCATCGACAATATCACTATTGTCACCCAACCATAGGCCGAAGCCACCCTCCGAGCACCTTAACCTTGACAGAGAATCACTTCAGCAACAAACCCTAGCCTAGATAGCCAAACAAAGGGTAACGCACCTTTCCCCAAGGATAGTGCACCAAACAAGAGCTGATCAGATAGTCCAAACCATAACCAAGAGATAGTCGAAGCCAAAATGCAATTTGCTAGCTGCAGCAGCTGCAACGACAACTCTCCTCCAAACTTGAGCACAAACTGGGCAACTGCAGTGCACACAAGTGCTACTCTGCAATTTTGAGAATGGCTGCCAGAATGAAGACTGGCCTCCTGTATTTATACTAATTTTGGCTAACTGCCTGGGCCGACTTGTCATTTTGGGTGTCTATTTACTTAGTATATAATATTTCTTTTGGCCGACTTCTTCTTTTGTAGGCTAATAACCTAATACCAATTATCCTCTTGAGCCGACTTGTCTTCTAGGGTTATTAGCCAACTCATTAGGGTTTTTTCTTGCTTCCCGAAATATTCTATTCTCGTCAGGTTTACACGTGGAGGTAAATACCTTCCACAACTACCATAATATTAACAAGGTGTCCCTCAGCTGGCCCAGGACAATAGGCACAACCAAGACACCAAACCGAGCTAAAACTAACACTCCCTCTTAGCGAGGGAGGTGTCTCCACCAGGATCAATCTTTGATCCAATCAAATTTGTTGCTGCTACTGTAGCTGCTCCCACTGAACCGAAAGATCCACCTGCTACTTCTACTGCATTTTGATCATATGTGTTGTTCTGCTTAGCCATCAATGTCAAGTCATACGAGCTGACTTTCTTTGACACTGATCTCTGGTCCAAGATCCCCCTGGACCCACCTACAGATTGTCTCAACACCCTGTACATCATACCTTGCTTGATGCCAAGCCTCACTGCTGCATCCAAGGCCACTCCATCTGCCCGTATGAGCACATGTCCATCAACGAACATTACATCATACCCCATATCCTTCAGAGCTGATATAGAGAGTGGGTTAACCTTCAGCTCTGGCACATACATCACCTCATCCACCTCTAGAGACACTCCTGACTCTAGTTGAAATCTAACGCATCCAACCCCTTTTATTGCATGCCTGGTGCGCGCCCCATTCTTCACATGGCAATCCGAGCCTGTCTTCGAAACGCTGACCTCATTCCTGTCATATGGTGAGATTGAAGATTTTTGAGGAACTAGAAGGCTGCCCAACAGGCTTGTCTTGTGACCTCTTGTTGGGCTCTAAGTTTACTTTATCAAATCTGTCCTTGATGATATTTTAGGACAACAAACAGGTCTGAAATTTATGCCAAGAAAAATCCCTTCAAACTGATGGTTAAGTGCTCTTTTATGGTGCCCTTGCAAGTGGTTTTAGAACTGGTGCTAGCACATGCAAATACCATAAAAAAAATAGCACTCCTTTGGGATCTTTACAAGCTCCTACTACTGATATACAACTAAGCATACATGAAAAATGAACAAGTGTAATTTTGTCTACATGACCCTGGACAAAACCCCCCCGGGGAAAACCAGTTTAGAGTATATGTATATATATGGAGTGTTTCAAGCATGGAATACAACAAGGAAGTAAATACAATGGGAACCTGTACACTTTGCAAGCTGCTCTCAAGCTATGCAAGCAAGCTCCTCGAAGAATGTGCCCTTCCCTTCCTTGACCAAGCTAAACCACAAATGTGCCCTTGACCTTTCCTTTGGCTGTTTGAGAGACCATTGCATGCAAATCTCCGTTTGAATGCTATCTCAAACCTCCACCAATCAGATCTGCAAAAGCCTCACTCCAACATGTCTCTGCAAAGCTTGCTCAAGTGCACCCTCCACCAAACATGAACACACACAACAAAAAAATGAAGCCCTAAGCTTCCTTGTGCCCTCCATGAATGAAGGCGCCCAAGCTGCCTCACCCAATGCTTCCATTCTCATCCCTTTGCTCCTCTCCAAACTCTCCAAGTGAACAAAACAAGAATGATGCCTCTCTTGCCCCCTTGTGCCCTCTTTAGCCATCCTTAGGCCAAACCTAGAGATTGATGGCCAAGATCATCTCTTGCCATCTCTAATCAATGGGTGAGATCTTCTCACAAGTATCTCCACTTAAAAACCCACTTTTGGTTAAGTTTCCTAAGTTTGCTTCATGTCCTTTAATTCACCCACAAAGTGAATTAATCGTCACTTTTTCCTTAAATGACAAAATTTCACTTTTGATTTAAAACTCCTAAGTTAAAGTGAAATTAGAACAAAAGGTAAAGTACAAGGGTATAATCAATTCTCTCTTGTGGTTAGAGAGACACAACCACAAGGGGACCACTTCCCAAGGTACCCCAAAACTCAACAGAGATAACCCATTGTCCACGAACCATGTCCCGCTGTCCTCAAACTCAACCAATTTGCAGTTGCTAGAAAGAGTGGCAACCAGAGAAAATTCGTCCTCAAATTTATCTGCAAACGCATCCATCTTAGTAGATGCTGTAGCTGCTACCTCCGACTCCTTCTTCTTCTTCTTCTTGTTAGGACACTTGCTGGCATAGTGGCTAGTTTTGTGGCATGCAAAGCATCTCACTTTGCCCATGTCCCTGGAGCCACTTGCTCCACTGCTCTTCTTTGCATGAAGAGCCACATTCTCCTCCTCACTCTTCGGCTGACTAGCCTGAGATGCATCCAGTCGCAATCCTCCGGGGTGAAGTCATCCCACAACCTCTCCCAATCAGGGAGTTTCTCCCATGCAACCACCCCTCAGACAAACACGTCCCACTGCTTGGTGAAGCCATTCAAGGATGTCCTCACCAGCTCGGTCTCAACCACGGTCTCTCCCACTGTTGCAAGTTCATCTCGAATTTGAGTGAACTTTGTTAGGTAAGTGACCTTCGACTCTCCCTTGGCCATCTTCGTGCTTCTTAGCTTCTATCTGAGCAACATCTTTCTGCTCTGGTTGTCAGACTGGTATAGCTTTACCAGGGCCTCCCACATTTCCCTTGCTGTCTTCTTGCCAGACAAATGTAGAATGATGTGGTCCTTGACACCATCCACAAGTATCCTTTTGGCCTTGACATCTTTCTTGGCATGGGCATCTAGCTGTACTGGATCAGCTGGGGTTGCCACTTTGCCTTCTGCAATTTCTAGCGGCCCATTCTCCTCCAGCACCAAGCTAATTCGCTCCCTCCAAGGACAAAAATTTGAGGCTCCATCCAGCCTGTCCTCAACCCTCAAGCCTGCACTGGCCATTTGAGTCTGCTGTCCTGTTTTTAGCCACACACTTCTGGTCTTTTGTCAACTTGCTGATTTACCCTTGCTGGTATGCACAACAAGTCACTTGGCTGTCCTGTGCGAGGCTGAGCTCTGATACCATGTTGATTTTACACCTATATCTCAGTCACTGAGATTGCTGCCAATAATTTACTGAGAAATAAAAATTATACTAGCTGATATAATTCTGGAAATTATGCAGAAACCTACAGCTGAAATATAAAACAGAAAATTTGCAGCGGAAACAGACATTAAACCAAGCATAAATATCACATAGACACCAGAAGTACCCTAGAACCCCAGTGTGGGGAAAAACCAGCAAAGGAGGGCTTCTATTATGGGCTTCAGAGGAAAATTACAGCAACAAAATTACTTAGAAATTTCTTACAGCAGATCTGTCCTCTTTTATCAGCTGTACGGCCCAGCAAGAGGTCGCCTCAAATGCTGCTGTATGGCCCAACAAGAGGTCGCCTCAAATGTTGCTATATGGCCCAACAATCTCTGCTGTACGACCATCTAGGAATCACCCTCTGTTGCCGCTGAATGACCTGAGAATTTTGGCCTCCCTGGACTGTTGTACAACCTACTCAAATCGACTCTCTTTCTTGCTGAAAAATACGGCCTGTAGTGGCCCAGTATGCTCCAGCAGATGTGGCCTCTTTGGCTGCTAAACTCAGCATCTGCAAGCTGCCTAGAATTGCCCCGAAATGCCTCTTCACAGGCTGCTCAAATCACCCAGCCAGTTGCCCTCTTCCTCAGCCCTATGCGCCCTCTTTCAGCTCACTTGCTCACTCACAAATGAGAATTGTATGTTGTCCTCTCACCCTCAGCCTCCTTTTATCTCCCTAGCAAGCTCAATCGCTGAGAGTTGGGGCTGCTGGACCCCACTCTCCACTAGGAGGTGCACCCACCTTGGTCAGGGAGGGACCCACACTCCACTAGTAGCCACCTAGAGGTGTGCCCTCTTTAGTCTGGGTCCCACAAACCACCCAACCACCTTTAAGGTGCTCCCTCTCCTCCTGGGCCCCACATTCCACTCAATGAGAAATGCTGCAAGCCTAAACCTAAGGCTGAGATAAGAAATGCTGATCTGGGTTAATTAAGGTGTTCCTCAGCTGGCCCAGGACAGTAGGCACAGCTGAGGTACCAAACCGAGCTAAAACTAACATGGTACTCCTTCATAAAACAACATATCTTCTTTTGTTAATTTACTGAATGGAAAGGGAGAATGCTACGTAGCCAAACTCCACACGATCTTTAACATTGAGAAAGAAAATAAGTTCTTGAAATAATCTAGATACTTCTTCCAAGCACAAGCACAACTATGCCTATGGAAGGATTGGGCAGTTCCATATTGACAA
>JASDQU010687624.1:43302-54323 GCA_032191745.1 Picea mariana
TGGGTGTAATTCTATTTCCTGGTCTTTCATATCAAGCTGGACGCACGACGAGTCGCCTTAGAATGGAACATTGTGTCTGAGAGCTCAATCAGATTAGTAGTTTACCTGGTTTTGTTTTGTTTCCACTGTCGTATGGTAATAGACTATGACAGGAAGCGTGCCGCACAAGCAATTTTGACCACATTTGTGTCAGACTGTGAGTTTCCCATCACCCGTACTGTTGGAGTCAAAGTCAAGCTCCTTGGGTTCTGCAGAAGCTACATCTAGAAATCTCAGCATCTGAATAATTATAACGGCATAAATCCATTTCCTTTTAATTTTCTCTAAATTTAATGTTTTTAGTATTTTTAAAGAGAGTAGTTTAAATGTTCTAGTTTTGGGGTTTTTTAGCCATCTTTTGCTTTTGATGTTGCCCTAAATTTGGTGATGAATGGTTGGATCTGCAGATTTGAGTGGTTAAGTTTGTATAATCCGAATGTTCTAAGGGTTTTTCAGCAAGTTGAATCCATTTATGCATTCAGAAAGACAATTTAAACAACTAAAATAGAGATTTTGTTCAAATTTACATCGTCGGATTCGGGCGAATTCCGACCAGAAAACCCAAAAGGTAGAACGTTTAGCCAAGAGCTTTTTAAACCAGTGGTCTAAACTTTCTACCTTTTGGTTGTTTTTAGGAAAAAAAAATTGTTTGATTTTTGCTTGAAATTCGGTGATGAATAGTTGGATCTGCAGATTTGAGTGGCTAAGTTTGTATAATTCTAATGCTCTAGGGGTTTTTGTCCAAATTTATGTCCCCAGATTCCAGTCAAAAATCCGTTTAGCCAAAACCATTTTTAAAATTTAATAAAAACTTTGTTTTATGTTCCAATTTTATTTGATTATAAAAATTATAATATCTGACTTTTTCCTTTAATAGAGTCAAATCATCTAAATTTAGAAAACAAACATATTAAAATTAAATTTTATTTAAAAATTTGATAAAAAAACAAATTAAATTTTTTTCACCATTTAAATTATTAAAAATAAATAAATTATTCTCATGTTGTATGTGATTGTGAATTAATGCAAAGTCATATGAGTTTGAAATCATTTCAAGAACCTAATAGGGAGTTTGGCATGTTACATGAAGCTTACATATAGGTTTAGGCTTCCCCTCCATTATGATGCATTTAAACCTTTTTCATTGGAATTTTTCATAGGTTCGACCCCATTGGAAGTTGGTGCAGGAGCCTTTTCTATCTACAATCATGACTACTCTGACATGAGATCCTTCCTATGATGGATTTTCCTAGTGCATCACCTTCTTTCCCTATGGTTGCCCATCATGCTATTTTATGGTAGGACTAACCTCATTCATCCTTTTCACCTACTTATGACCATTCTCATGGGGGCTCCCACCTTAATATTTGGTTTGTTTTGCATTTGTTGTGCTCATCATTGCATGCATTGTTTTGTCTAATTCCTTGTTATAATTTGTTACATTATGGTTACTACTTGTTGCTTGCCTTTGCATTACTTTCTTTTTCATATCAGACCTACCCCACCATGGAGGAGACATGCTTATGAGTGTTTGTTTCTTTCCCATCACCTTTTTTCATTTTGTTTTGAATAGGTCTATTTTTTGCTCTTGAAACATAGTTGCATGCCCCGTGACACTCATATCTTCCACTATATCATGCATGGCATTCTTTTATTACTTTTCTAATATGAAAAAGAAAAAAGAAAAAACTTCTATTTATAAAAGGAGAGAAGGGGGAAATAATAAAGATCTTGATAATCTATCTATATGCGGTAGCAATTGTTATATGGTGATTTGCCACCTGATTATATGATGGATATTCTCTAGAGGTTATCAGGATCAAACACTCAGTTATGTCACTTTTCCCTTGAATATACAACATCCTTTTACCTAGTCGCGAGTTGTTCTTTTATAGATTGTGACCCAAATTGATGGTCGTGCCTTGATCTCTTGCAAAACGTGACTGATCACATCCTGCAGGAATGCAAGGCGTGACTGGGTCTGTTACTCTCAAATTAGGAATGGTTACACCGAGATAAGATCAAGATAAGATTTATCGTAATTTGACCTCGAGAAGTTTGTTATTTTGAGTGTCTAAGAGTTATCCACCATCTCATCTCTTTCATCCTATATATTAAGGGTCTCTCATGGGAAAAGGGGAGGAAAACATAGAGTAAACTTTAATGTCATATTTATTACGGGGTTTGGGAAAGGAAATTGGGAGAAGCTTCATGAAGAGTCAATATTTTCATGTCTTTGTGATATATTATTAGATCTATGTTTTATACATGTTACATTTGATCTCGTGAAAGGTGCTTGTTTGTTCCCCTATGTGTGCCTGTGTTCATGAAAGTGAAGGATATCTTCAAAGAAGTGAAGGTCCAAGAAGCGTGCAGGGACAACCGTCAAAGTATCAAGTGTGCTTCTCATCCTCTTATCTCATAGATCTTTTCATGTATGATTTAGATCTAGGAAAGTATTTATCTTGCATCTCTATTATGTCTTAGGTCTATGAAGAGCCTAAGGGAGATAACTCTTGTAGAATACATTTATCCTTTAATAGTCTAGCGACTTCACTGGGGAAGTTTATTTAGTTTTCTTCCTCAACTTTTGAATTCATATTCTCAACATTCTTGCTTGTTTTAAGCCTCGATTTTTCGTTTTCATTCTTCCCATAAGTCTTTTCTGAGTCTTTTTGAGAGTGTTCAGTCCTAAATTTGATAGATCTGCCTTAGATCTATTAGTTTTCACACGTGTATGTTCGTGGTCACGGGTTTCCCATGTACACAGAGTGACGAACACCCTTGTGGTCGTGAGTTGCTTCATCATAGCACGCGATCACACACAAATCACATCGAGTAGTGTGACTATTTCTTTTGGTCATGTGTCGCTTCTAGTACAAATTGCGACCGGTCGCTTTGTCTTAACTGACAAGGTGCAACTAGCCACTAAAAAAATGTTTTTGAAGGGACATCCCTCAAATCTAGCCCAGATCTTCTTTCTGTGTTTTCTTACAGTCTCACGGGTCTTTCTCATATATGTTCCAACAGTCATTGTTGCAACCTTTTTCAAGTCATTTGAATTTTTTTTTTTAATTGAAATATTTAGTCTCTTTTTCTTTTCGATTTCGTTTGAATACACATCACCATCTTGGTTTAAATTTGATCCTTATATTGTGTCTTTGGCATCTTTGGATTGAATGTCACTTGTTGTCAATCTGCAATGTTCTTAACTTTGTTTCAAAGTTCTAAAAATTATCTTTTTACTCTGCATTCAATTCGATTTTTCGAATTGAAATTTGCACTCGTGTTTTGGGCTTTTGCTTGTTTATGACCTATTATAAAATTGGTTTCTTGTTTTGAGTGGAAAGTATTGAGAGATTTATTTTATTTGAGTTCTTTTGATGCTTTTCGACCTACTTGATTGCATTTTTTGGTTTTCATTCTTTGGTTGTGCGATCCTTTGCATTTGCACTTAGTTCTTTTAATCTTATTTGAAAGAAAGAAAATGAAAGAAATTGCATTAAAAAATTTCAGCGCATTTGAAAGCATTGGAAAACCAAAAAGTAATTGCATTCTAGTTAGTGGATGGAGCATTTTTGAGATTTCATTTTAAAGCGAAGTAAATTGCATTTTAAAAAGTATCCTACAATCGTGTATCCTACAGTTTATTTGACTCATATATCAAACACATTTTTCATTTAAAGAGTAGTTCATGTTTCTTCCATTGAATGTTATGCTTGTTTCTTTGCTTGAGACCTCTTGCTCCTGTCTAGGTTGTAGGGCCTTGGTTGTAGGGTGGAGAGTAAATTATCCAAGGCCACTGAAACAAAATTAGGAACACTAATGAGAGAAAATCCATTAGTAACATGAATTTTTTGTTGTGAAATATCCTCTAACAAGGGAGTCAAGTGGTAGGAGAAGTCAAGAAGAGTGTCTGGACCGATCCCCAACAATATCTCTTGGTGGGGTTATACGAGTCAAGGGGGAACGATTAATAGTGGCAAGTCCTTGGGGTGACAACACTTTCTGAGTTGTTTCAGGTCTAAGACATATTTCTTATGTTCCCTTCCCATTCACAGAATCCCTCTCCCACGGCTGTTCCACCCAACCACCAAGCATGAAGTGGTATCCCTAGTTGTTTTTCCTAGATTACCTTCTAGGTGACTGTAGTGGTGGTACTGTTAATACCTGAGACAAACATACAACACAAAATTTTTGCTCCTTAGAAGGGTACTAGGTTGCGTCCGGTACTTTCACCTTTGGAATTCCATTACAGAGTAGTTGTGGGTAATTGTTTCTCGCTTCTTTGTTGATGACCTCATCTCTTGTCTCTGGAAGATCCTTACTTCCTTTTTCTATGTTACAATATATGTTTTTTCTTTCTCTTATCGTATAGGGACTTTGGTAGTGTGTGCTCTTTGATTTAGCTGACCCTAGGTTGAGTCTGTGTTTATGGAAACGACTATGGAGCTTGTCAATCAATGAACCTTTTTGCACGAGGATCCTCATCCTTTTTCTTGTTTTGGAAATATTGGTCCTACTTACATTGCAACATTGAGTCTTCCCAGATTCACTATAGGGTTACTGGTATGGTTTTTTTCCACTCCGATGATGAAAAATCCTCTTGGTGCCTCGAATGTAATTCTTCCACCTCAAGAACATCAACCTCATGTTGACCCTTTTCCTTCTTTAACTGTTGGATATTCTTTTCTTTATTCATCCATGCTTGGTGAAATCCGTGATGCTAGTAACCAGGAGGCTAAGAATTAGAAGAAAAGGAAGAACAAGGAGAAGAAAAATAAGCAAAGGGGAAATCAACCAACCATTGTTAATCATGTTGGGAGTGTTGATAATGTTTAGAAGCCTAAGAACATAGGTCATAAACCCAAGTTCCCTTGCGGGATTTGTAAGGGTGATAAACTTCTTAACCATTTCCCTGGTATTCCAAATATATTAGAAGTGTGGTCTTAGGGTTCCCAACAACCTGTGTCACCAGCCTCTCCAGGTTATGCTAGTGACGATTCCTCGACTAGTGATAATAAGGTTGGGGGTAAAAGAGGTAAAGTCAAGTTTCCTTGTAATTTATGCAATGAAAATCATCATATGTTCCATTTCCCTCATATAGAGGAGGCTTCACAATTGTTGGAAGATAATGTCGTTTCCCAGCAACAACATTCAGTTTCTTACTAATATTCCTCCCCTACCCAACCTCTAGTTGATCAAGTGGTCAATATGATTTGATCTTCAATTGACCCCACTCTTCCCTCGGAGAGTGACTTGAATACCACTGATGTTTTCTTTTTCAATTCAGAGTATCCTGGAAAAGGGGATATCCCTTCCGTTTCAACGAAACCCCTTCTAAGTATTGAGGTCATTTCCTTTTATTGGAATAGTATAGAAGAACCTTGTCTTCCTTCAAGTATCACTTTCTAGATAATTGTGAAAGTTGTTGATAAGTACGTATATCACACTATCATAGATGAAGGGGCCTCTGTTAGTATTTTATCCTTAATCTAGGAGGATCTAAGGAACACTCATATAGGTCTAGAAGGATCAAGAATGCTCACAAAGGTCCCCAAGGGATACATAAATGATCAAAATTCGACCATCTCAAAATCATTTCAAAAATGACATCATTGCAAAGATCTCATCGCTATCTTTCCATTGGCTCAAACGACACCTTAAATGGAGTTCATGTGAAAAAGTTATGAATAGTCAAAGTTCAAGTCAACTAGGTCAAAGTAAAAAATCAAAGGGGTAGAAATGACATGTGTCATGTCCATACAATGACACGTGGCACGACTGTATAGGTGATGTGGCCACACCACAAGGTGCCATGTGGACTGATCGTACAATTGACTGGGTAGATTATACTTCCACAAGGTCCAATGGGTCATCGAAATGTGGCATTGGATAACCAATAAGAGGTTGCCACATGACCACCCCTCATTGGACAGTGATGGTTTATGTGTTGTAAAATTATTATGGAGTCTGGGGGAATCGACCCTATGACCTCCATAGTCTCCATGCCTTAACAAAACCCATAATACTAACACACCACACTATAGTTGTTAACATATGGGTGGTAATAATATTATTTAAATTAATGTTAAGGTTCGATTGGAGGGGGAAAGGAGCTGAGGGATAGCCCCTAGCCCCTGGTCATTACATATCACCACATGACCGAGTTGTAACCCGAATGGGATTAACCTTATATGTGAAAAGGGTTAGTTTGGAATATATATATATATATATATATATATACACCATGTGTCAATGGATTAATAACCATATGGCATATATAATGTGATTTTGTACACAAATTAAAACTAACCAAAATGAATATGCATATGGAAGGGAATTGAACCCCGACCTCCACTATAATAACAAAAGGTTTTAACCAACTCACCCACACCTCCACATTTAACGAAGACCTCCCTAAAATTATTAAATAAGTTGTAGCTAAATGTGGAGGAGGTTTTGGAGGCTGCCCTATTTAATGGGCACCCATCCCAAGGATTGTACATACATTCCAATGTGGGCACAAATCCGGATACACAATTTAATGTCAGTTTTTTCCTCGTAATGCATGCCAAGAGTATGAAGGGTACAAGGCTACACCATAAACCATGTCGGGGGTCACCTAGACATAATTTCATGTATTTTATATCAATTTTGAACGTTTTTTCGCTAGGAATTCAACAATGCAATCTGTTTCTGCAGTGAGCAATAGATTTTCAGAGTGTCTTCAAAATTGTGTTTTTGTAAGCCTCTATTCTAAGGTAATTTGGAAATTTGAGATGATGGAGAACAATCATGCTATTTAAAGGGACTTTGAAGATCCAACGATGTATGTCTATTACATGTGTATTTGAGTTATTTTATTTTCTATTGTATTATCTCATTTACATTTCAAGTTATTCATTAGTATTAATGAAGTTTATGGATAAGTAAGACATTCACATGATATTTTGCAAATAATCAAGTGATCTTCAATTTCCCAAATTTGGTTGGATGTGTATGTGTATTGACATCTAGGGATTATTTGGGCTGAATTGGTATCAAAGTTTGTTGATATTTAAGGATCAAGTTGGAATTATAACTCATGTGGTATTTTCAGATCATGTGGTATCGAAGCTAGTTTTGATGTTTATTTGCAAGTGAATTCTTACGAGGTCTAAACTCAAGCTTGGTGAAGGATTGTTGAAGAGTACATTCCTGAGATTGGTTCGAGGCATGCATTTCAGAGCAAGAAACGACTTCAACAAAAGACAACCATTTTTATAATCCAAATCCTTCCGGTACTGAAGAATTATTATTTTCTTCGTTCATAGCAATGAAGGCCATGGTGGAAGAAATGTACGAAGATCAAAAGAAGGCCAAGAGAACTGGTGGGAAAGGCAAAGGGAAGCCACATAACTTCGAGAAGCATTCGAAGGGTAAAGAAAGGAAGACGCATACATGCTCTCATTGTGAGAAGAAAGGACATAAGGAGGCAAAGTGTTGGAAGTTGCATCCGTAATTGAAGCTGAAGTGGGGTCAACCTAGAAAGGATAATAAGAAGACCACAATCATAGTACATGATCTTAGATCAGATTCCAAGGATGAAACCAAGGTTACAACTATGGGAATCAAAGGTAAATCTTATATTGCAAGTTTCAGTTCACATACTTCTTCTGCAAAGTCTAAAGTAATCCATCGTGGAAGGAAAATAAATGACCCGTTTCATTTACGAGTTATCTCAAAGCACACTAATATTGATGCACTTGTTGATAGTGGATCACAAGTGAATCTTATTCCAGAGCAAGTTGTTCAGAAGTTGGGATTGGAAACTATGCCTCATATGAGATTGTATCCTTTGGGTTGGATTTGTGATAATGCTCAGGTACAAATAACTAAGTAGTGCAAGTTACATTTTGAGATCACATCCAGTTTCATTGATGAGGTAGAATTAGACATTGTTTCACTTGACATTTGCAGGATGGTTTTGGGAAGTCCATACTTGTATGACAAGAAGACCATTTTCTACATGGAACATAATAAGTATCATATTTTCAAGGATGGGATTGAGTTTGTTGTGAGATCTGATTGGTTGAAGACGAATTTGACAATGTCACTACAGGGCGCATGCTAGCTAATGCTATTATCCAAGATCCAGAGTTACAACCTATTGTTGAAAGAATAACAAGTCCTTTGGTTGATTATTTTCATGTTAAGAAGGGAAGATATGTTGATGGTTCATTCTCTTTCACATATGTATATTTGGTTTTGTTGATTACTTTATTACTAATAAGTGGAATATGGTTGGATACTGCAACAATGAATGACAAAGTTTGTGAATTTAAGGGAATGGTTAACTTGGTCAACAATGTTGTTTCGGTCTTCATTATGGTTGTGATGAGTCAGGCGCTTGTTATCCAATAAGGAAGGATGGATGATACTGGACAAGTGAGGCAGAAGCATCCTCACTTTATTTTTGAATAATTATCTTTTGAGATGCATATAAAGGTGCATGCTATAATCATATTTTAAATGCTATGTCGTGTTCATATGGATATATACCTTGAACATAAGTAATCAAGTACATATGATGACAGTACAAGAATAATTTTTCTTCAAGGAAAAATAGATAATGAACAAAGTATTCATTCGAGGACTTCTACAGATACATCAGAACAGAGAATCCAAAAGGGCAAGGCATATATCAACATTCAACTTGGTTTCAAATTGGATGAGATAGACTATCTTCCACAGAAGGAGATGGTAGTGGATGTTGAAATACAGGTACATGTATTACATAGATTCATTAAACAAGACTTTTGTTGTCATGGAATCTATGAGCTAGAACCAGAGCTTTATATCATATGAGCTACAGTGCCAGATGCCATAGTTAGAGCTATATTATAGAGGAACATACAGAAGTACATTGATCTAGTACCTAATATCGAAGACCCAAATTGAAGACTTGATTCCAAAAGAATTAGCAAGTTGGAAGAGTGAAGAAGCTTCATCACTAAGTTACTGATAAGAAAATTCCAGTAAGATGGAAGAGTGAGTTAGAGTTATCATCACTAATTTGCTGAATATATATACTTTTGGAGGTCCAAAATTTATTCAGTGGGAATGTGTGATACAGGAGGATCTAAGGAATGTTCATAGAGGTCCAAAAGGATCTCAAACACTCATAGAGGTCCCAATGGATCCATAAATGCTCAAAATTTGACCATCTCAAATCATCTTGAAAACAACATCATTGCGAAGATCGTGTCATAAGCTTTCTAACGGTTCAAATGGCACCTTAAATGGAGTTTGTATGAAAAAGTTATGAACAGTCAAAGTTTAATTCAATGAGGTCAATGTCAAAAGTAAAAGGGGTAAAAAGGACACATGTCATGTCCGTACAGTGACATGTTGAACGAAAATACAAGTGACATGGCCACATCCCAAGGTCCCATGTGGACTAATCGTATAGTTGATTGGGAAGATGAGTTGGCAGATTATACCTCCACATGGTCCAATGGTTCATTGACATGTGGCATTGGATAGGCAATAAGAGGCTGCCACATGGTAGCCCCTCATTGGCCAATGCTGGTTTATGTGTTGTAAAATTATTATGGAGTTTAGTGGAATCGACTCCATGATCTCCATAGTCTCCACACCTTAACAAAACCCACATTACCAACACACCACACTATATTTCTTAACATATGAGTGGTAATAATATTATTTAAATTAATGTTAAGGTTTGATTGGAAGGGGAAAGGGGTCGAGGGCTAGCCCCCAGCCCCTGGTCATTACATATCGCCACATGAACGAGTTGTAACTGGAATGATCTTAGCCATATATAATATAGTTTTGTAACCATATTAAAACTAACCAAAAAGAATATGCATATGGAAGGGGAATCAAACATTGACCTCTGCTATCATAGGGGAGGGTTTTAACCAACTCACCCACACCTCCAAATTTAACAGAGATCCGCCTAAAATTAGTAAATACGTTGCAGCCAAATGTGGAGGAGGTTTTGGAGGATGCCCTATTTAATGGGAATGCATCTCAAGGATTGTACAAATATTTCAATGCAGGCACAAATCCCGAGAAACAATTTAATGTGGGTTTTTCCTCGTAATGTGTTCCAAGGGTACAAGGCTACACCGTAAAGTATGTCGGGGGTCACTTGACGAAATGTCATGTATTTTATATAAATTTTGCACAATGTTTCACTAGGAATTCAATGATGCACTCTGCTTCTACATTTGAGAAACATATTTTCAAAATGTCTTCAAAATTTTGTTTTTGTAAAGCCTATATTGCAATGTAATTTGGAATTTTGAGATGATGAAGAACAGTCATGCTATTTAAAGAGACTTTGAAGATGCAGTGATGTATGTCAATTACATGTGTATTTGAATTCTTTTATTTTCTGTTGTATTATCTCATTTACATTTCAGGTTATTCATCAATATTAATGAAGTTTATGGATAAGTAAGACATTCACATGATATTTTGCAAATAGTCAAACAATCTTCAATTTCATGGATCTAGTCGAATGTGTATGTGTATTGACATATAAGGATTCTTTGGATTGAATTAGTATCAGCGTTTGTTGATATTTAAGGATCAATTTGGTATTATAAATCGTGTAGTATTTTCACATCAATCCTCAACTGCTTGGTAAGCTTTAGATTCTTCTGAGCTTGTGCTAGCCACTAATCATCTATTGGATTTTAATAGAAGACGTAGTGAATCTTTTGGGATCCTTCCTCAACTGCCCATCACCTTAGGAGGGAAAAATGTTTGTATTGTTGTCATGGTATTCTAAGGCCTCTTGGATTTTAATTTAATCCTTGGGTGGGACTATGTCTATGCTATGAAATTTGTAGTGTCCATATGTTGGTTGTGGAGCCTGATTATCTTCCTGATGCAGAGGTTCTTTGCTTTCAGCCGTGTCTATACCCCATGAAGTATTTACACCCCATAAGTATGTACACTCTTCCACG
>JASDQU010687625.1:9275-21197 GCA_032191745.1 Picea mariana
GACCACTCATTCAACTCTCCTAGTTAACTATCAATTGTAAACTTATTGTCTCCAAATGATCTAGAGGTGTGATGAACATGCATAGCTTGTTGTTCCAACAATTATGCATTTGTACAATAACTTCTATTAGTATTCCATGAATGGTCTTCTCATCATTTTTTCTATCTACAATATCAATATAAACGTTATGGAGCTAAGTTGAGATGTCAATGGGTACATAAGGAAGTGTAGTAATTGAGGCATGGTTGATCTACACATTAGTATAATGTTTTTATCATTTTTTTTGATGAGTATGTTGCATTTATGACATGGGATTAGTAATTTGGTCAATCATATACCATTTTCCCTTTGATCCATGTCTTTTCACACCTAATATGTCTATATCATTAAGGTGGTGCAAGAGGTATAATGTGATTTTAAAAATGTCATGTAAGAAATAATAGTGTAACAATTGTTTCTATACCTTCACCATGACCATTTCATAATATTAGAATGACTATCATGACAATATTCTCTTGAATTTAAATAAACATTGACAATAGAATGGGTTGGTCTCTACGGTCCATATTATTCCATTTGGAGAAGAAGTGGTCATTAATTTCCCTATTACATTGATGATAACAATTTGACCTTATTGAATTTTGAGACTACATATCCATCCAAGATATGATTCCTTATAAGTAATTCATGTATTTATATTGGAAAATCATCAATCTAATTTCAAAATATTTAGGTAGCTTTGGTCATGAGGGTTCACTAATTAATCAATATTATACCAAAAGTTCATATTAGGGGGTTTAAAATTCTAAAAAACTAAAGATTTAGTATTATAGGGATCAAAATGTATTTTTAATATAAGAAAACATATAGATACTAGAGGGTTAGATTTAGGTATCACAAGGGTTTGAATTATTTTAAATTAAATTAAGGAAAAATAAAAAGGTTGTCCCTTAATTTTCGTAATCTTTATCATAGCTAGGATATTTATTGAAAATAAGAGGTTTTTAAAGTGGAAAGGAATATTAGGAAGTGTTTTACACAAAAAAAATTTGGGAGATATTATTTATTAGCTAGTTAAATTAGTGGTATTATTTAATATCTCATGAAATCATGTGTTATGTCATAAGTTCATTGAGTAAAGCCCCATGGCTTTGGTATGCCCTGGATGTAGAAAATAATTTACAAATCAAAAATAAATTTCATATATATATATGTTAGATAAAGCCTGAGTGGGCCTAATGGTTAAGAACATGTGTTTCCTCTTAAGAGGTCACAGGTTCAAATCCAGAGGGGGGTAGGGTATGTATACCTTCGTAGACTTTATTAGTCAAATCGTTGGGCGGAGGGGGGTCCCTTGTCCCACAAACAAGGGGGTCTCATACACCAATTTGGTGTGCTGGCTTGGTCGTGACCTTAAAAATAGATTATTATTATTATTATTATTATTATTGTTATTATTATTATTATTATATAACTTGGCTATATCTATTTGAGTAGTCTTTCTAATTTACATATATATGATGCATCATTTCACATTATGGATGGCATTTGTTGTAGGTGTTACCTCATTGGAAGCAT
Source organism: Picea mariana (assembly GCA_032191745.1). NCBI lineage: Eukaryota > Viridiplantae > Streptophyta > Pinopsida > Pinales > Pinaceae > Picea > Picea mariana. The sequence goes on from JASDQU010687625.1 coordinate 10,854, forward strand.
GCAATTTCATTTTTTATTTTCTCTTTCTTTTTGTAACGACCCTTGATTATTAAGTATAATTAATTTAATAATATAATCCTAAAAGATTAGCTAAACTGTATTTATGTCTTAAAATAACATTTCTAATAGATTATTATTAAATAGTGGTTCATGAGGGTTAATGATTGATTTAATTATTAATTAATTCATTTATTAATAAAGTATTAAATTAATGGGTGATAATATGATATAATATTAAATTGGGTTACGTATCCCACAAGGGATAACGTATTCAATACATTAGGATAATTAATGAAGGAGGGATAAGGGTATTAACGGCGGGGGGATAAGGTGTAATAAAGCAGTTAGGTAGGAGTTAATGTAGGGAAGGCGGTGAAGGAGGAGGAGTTTAGAGGGGATTCATTCTACGAGAGGGGAGAAGGGATTTTGGGAGAGCTGAGTATTGGACAGAGGGAGGAATTTACAGTGCACCGGGGGGTTGCTGGAGGTTTTGGGCTCGGAGGGCTAGGATATCCGTTGATATCCTAGGGCTAGAAGCTAACTAGTCGGCAGGGAGGTCGGTTTTGGGTTGTGTTCTAAAGGAGCGGGAAGGAAGGAAGCGACAACATCAGGTTCAGGTTAGAATTATGAATTGTTTTGAATTAAATTGTTATTAAATTTTATTACTATGAAAAATTAGATTTCGAATTTGCTAGATGAAGTAATTTTTAAATTTTACTGTTGTGTTCTAATTCAATGATTGTTTAAATTAATTTAGAGCCATTACACTTTTTTTGTTTATTTCAATAGCATGTTGTGCATATAGAATATGTGTGTACCATTCCTTGACTCATTTTTAAGTGTGATATTCTAGACATAGTTGTTTCAATTATTATTATGCATTGTTAAAGTATCCACTTATTGTGGTGTCAACATAACACCGATCGAACTATCTATGGATTTTGTTGAAATAAAGTATCCACCTATTGGGATGTCAACTTAACACCGATCAACTTAACAACAATCAAATTATGTATAGATTTTTCCTTTACCTAAATGTTAAGGTTTTTTAAAATTGAAAATCTATTAATAGTATAGTTTTTAGGGTTTTTTTGCTATGAAAAACTATTAATGGTATAGTTTCCGTAGTTGTTTTTCCTTTCAAATATATTTATGTATGTGAATTAAGTATCTATAAGAACAAAGATGTTGAATTTTGTTAAGAGTTAATTTGAAATGTCCTTTATTTTTTATAACATTTACCTAGAAACATTTTAAAGTAAAATGTACAATAATTTGAAATATATTTTATGCATGTTTGTAAAATGCTATAGAGATTTCAAAGGATGTGTAAATTTCATGTTTATGAGATGATAAAAAAAATACTTTTTGTAAGAACATGTAAAGAAAGAATGTATAACGCTTTCAAAGGATGTGTAAATTGCATGTTTATGAGATGATCAAAAAATTCTTTTTGTAAGAACATGTAAAGAAAGTGTTGATGTTTGGACAATATCGGGAAGACATTCTCTTAGAATAATAATTAATAATATAATTATTGATTATTAAATATCATATACAATAAGTAAATGATAATAATAAATAGTTATTGATAAGGGATGCATCCTTTCATGGATGGTCACCATATGTTCCCTATATATGGAACACTCATCAATGTAATAACATGGGCTTGAATCCTTCACAGGAAGGCCCAGAAAAAGGAGAGTAGAGTGAAATGTTGGGAGTGTTAAATTTATGGTGGGCAGTAATTTCTAGTAAAAATATATAATTACCTAAATATTAGGAATGTACTCCATATTTTATTCTACCTATATATGCAAAGAATCCCAAGAATTATGGAGGAACAAAATAACAAATCCAAGCCATTGTATTGTATTATGTGTATATGGTTCAAATGATTTTGTCCAATTTTGTTTCGTTCTTTAAAATCGGGTAGATTTTTCTTTCTTGTTGGGCAACACAACTTATGCAGACAATTACAAGGAAACACAAACTCATGAATTACATGATATGTAATTCAAGAAGCACATATTTTTTTAATTCAGAATGATATCTTACACAGGCTACGAATATCAGCGGATACAGGTTGCGAGTTGTAGCTTACACAAGCTATGAATATCAATTAATACAGGCTATGAGTTACCGCATACACAGGTTGTGAATATCAACTGATACAAGTTGAAAATCAAGAAGAATGAGATGCTTTATGATCTTGCGAGTCAAGATGTAAGTCTAATGAAAAATACAGGGGGAACATACAACCTCTGTGAGCATAGACAGTCTAGTGAAAAATTCAAGGGGAATGTACAACCTCTGTGAGCATAGAAAGAATGGTGCAAAAGTTTGGGGGAACACACAACCTCTGTGAGCCTAGTCAAGCCTTGTGAGACATTATCAAAAGTGAAGGCATCTAGCAAAAGTTAGGTTAAACATAAAATTCCTATGAGCTAGAAACAAACAATCTTCCTGATGTTGCAAATGATGTAAATGTATTGATCTAGTGCGTTGGCACGTGTAACACTATCCACCATGAAGAAATTTGAATTTCCATGTATAAGAGTCAAGTTGCATAAGTTTCATAAAGTTGCATAATTTCATAAAGTTGCATAAGTTACATAGTTGCATAAAGTTGCATAAGTTGCATAGTTGTATAAAGTTGTATAAGTTGCATTGTTGCATAAGTTGCATGTTTCATAAAGTTGCATGTTTCATAAAGTTAGATAACGTTGCATAAGTTGAATGTTGCATAAAGTTGCATAGTTGCATAGTTGCATCAAAGTTGCATAAAGTTTCATAGTATTTCTGCAATTTGAATCCGAGATTTAGTAGGGATGAAGAAGACATTGTTTTTTTCTTTTAGTATAGTATTTATGAAATTTTTTTTGAAGAGACTCGTGAAGCTACAGTCTTCCTTGCTGCTCCAAGGGATGAACACCAACATTTTCATAATCATGTTGAAATCTTACATAAGAAGAAAGACATGGCTATCCAAGTAGACCTAGAAGAAGAGAAAATACCTGGTGATATTACAACTCAATACACACAAAATCAACTTTGCATATTAGCCGATACAGGTTGTGAGTTGTAGCTTACACCGGCTGGGAATATCAGTCGATATAGGCTATGAGTTGCAACTTACACAGGTTGTGAATATCAGTTGATACAGGTTGTGAGTTGAAACATACACAAGCTATGAATATCAATTGATACAGGCTGCGAGTTGTAGCTTACACAGACTGCGAATATCATCTAATATAGGCTGCGAGTTGCATCTTACACAGGATGTGAATATCAGCTGATAAAGTTGCAAGTTGCAGCTTACACATGATGCGAACATCAACTGATACAGGTTGTGAGTTGCAGCTTACACAAGATGCGAACATCATCTCATAGAGGTTGTGAGTTGCAGGTTACATATGCTGTGAATATCAGTTGTTATAGGATGTGAGTTGCATCTTAGATAGGTTGTGAATATTAGTTGATACAGGTTGCAAGTTGCAGCATACACATGGTGTGAATATCAAATGATACAGGATGCAAATTGCAGCTTACACATGCTGTGAATATTAGTTGATACAGGCTGCGAGTTACAACGTAAATAGGCTATGAGTATCAGCTTACACAACCTGTGAATATCATTTGATACATGTTTCGAGTAGTATCATATATATCAGCAGTTATATTAGTCAAGAAAAGATAGAATTTTAGCACTCAGGAAGAGCACAAATTCTTCCACAGTTCTGGTATACAACAGACGTATTTATCAGTAAGTTTCTGAGTTTGTTACAGGTTAAACAGTTTGGTTTAAGTCGTCTTGGAAAGCTCATTAAGAGAAGAATTTCATGGTGGAATATTTGTAAGTGATCATACATTACTAATGCAATACAAGAAGATTGTTTGTTGGGGTTTTTCTCCTTGTATAGAGTTTCCCTAGGGTATATGTGTTGTGATATTGCATGATGGTAAATTCTTATGGTTTTTTTTATTCTGGTTTATGGAGTATAGTAAGATGAAATCAAAGTGTTGAATAATTTAAAGTAATAATCTGCATATTATATCAAGCTCGAAAATTCAACAACTATAACCCCCAATCCCAAAACCCCTCAACCTTATCACCATTGATCCTTATGGGTGCGTTAGTAAATAATGTGGGGATTGTCTATGAGAATGAAGGGTGCGTCACACCTAACATTGATACTCTGTAGAGTCTCTTTGTCCTTCACCATGTATATCTCTCTGCACACCCATCTTTCGTCTCTCAGTCACAAAATTAGAAATTTGGGTAGAAAAACCAACACCGAGTGGTTGATTAGCCTTTATTTCAAACTTCATCATAGGGTTGGATGGAATTTCCATGTTGAGGGCATCAAAATCCCCCTCCCACACAAATTGACCATGCTGAGGGCATCAAAATCCCCCTCCCGCACAAATTGACCATGTCGAGGGCATAAAAATCCCCCTCCCGCACAAATTGACCAAAAGTGAAGTTTCAAAATTTCAAAATATAGTTGATATGAAGAGAATCAAGTTTACAAAGCTACTGTACAATACATTAATAGGAATATCTTGGAGAGCCATTAAAAATTTCAATGGCATGATGTCAGGTTTCTCCGAATAGGGATCCTCCTCTATCATTGTCCAAATGTGTGAGTTGCTTTGCGAGTCTTGGAATGGGTGGTTGGGTTTTACTTCTCTGCGCCTAGTCTTGGAATGGGCGGTTGGGTTTTACTTCTCTGCGCCTAGTCTTGGAACAGGTGGCGTGACCCTTTGTTTCTATGAGATGGGAAAGATTGGCCCTTTGTTTCTCTGATATGGTGCTTTGATATGGGTGAGATTGACATTAATTTTTCTCTCTAGGTGTCATGAATGGGCGCGCGGGCAGACTAGTTTTAGTTTTTATGTTATATTTTTTTTATTTTTTGTTTTTAATATAATTAATATATATATATATATATATATACAATTAATATTAAACCTTGTCAAAACTAGTAAAGACAAGGGGAATCCGATTGTTTAATTAAAAAAAAGTCATTGTGATGCTCCATGTGGATGGTAATGCAATGTGATTTATACCCAGCACTATGCATGTGAAAGTGAATAAATTCAATCAAGCACGGGTAAACGATGGGAGTAACTATGACTCTCTTAAGGTAGTCAGATGCCTAGTCATCTAATTAGTGATATGCATGAATGGATTAACAAGATTCCCATGGTCCCTAGCTATTGTCTATAGAAACCACAACCAATGGATATTAGCCCAAAATACTAACCCCTATAACTCATAATGCCTAATCCTTGTCAACCCTAATCCTTGTTGGAGAAATTTCAATTTTCGCCACACTAATTCAGTGGGAGTAACATTATTTCAGTGGGAGTTAACTGACTAGTTCTATTTTAGACTTTAACACTAGTTCATTGGGAGTTAATTGACTAGTTCTATTTTAGACTTTCTAATCTTAGACCATCACTATTATGCATGAATTCTTAATTATAGGATGCCATTGCCTATATGAGTGAAGATCACTCACTCATTAACAAGATCATAATATACATTGATTCTCATTCTTCATTGTGTATCTCTCTTCCTTTTCTTGATAAGCTTTTTTTTGTGTATGCTTTAGCTCGATCTCCTATGTAGGTTTCCATGAAACACTGACATGGTATCATAGCTATGCTACTTGGAGCAAGCCAGACAAGCCAAAGAATAAGGAAAATCATAGTTTCAGCGAGCTAAATCCGTGGTCGTACCTTTCAACAGTTATTCCTCCCAAAATATTACGTGTTATAGGAAACGACCCTCGTGAGAAGTAAATTGACCCATTCTGCAAGTGGTTTTTAAACCGTTTGGCGATATTCTTCACCGTTTGCTCAGAAAGTAAGCCGCAAGATAGTCTCCTGAAACTGATACGAATCGATGGGCATACCTTTCTATAGTGATTTATCCCAAAATATTAGGTTTTTGAGGAAACGACTCGTGTGAGAAGTAAATCAACCCATTATGCAAGTGGGTTTTCAATCGTTTGGCGAGATTCCTCTTTGTTTGCTCAGAAAGTAAGTTAGAAGATCATCTCTTGAAACTTATATGAATTTTCACTTAAAGTGCCCTTTCTGTCGTGATTTCTTAATTTTTCACTTGCAAATTGAGAGTAAATTTTTAGGGGTTCTTAGAAACAGTGGGAGATATGGATAGGACAACTATTATATAGTCAAACTTGGTGGAAACGCTCACACCATACAATTATTTTGATTGGAAGCCTAAGGCAGAATTCCAACTCAGAAGGAAAGGACTGTATAATTTGACGAAGGCGACAGAAACAGAACCTACATCAATGATTGAGAAGATGAAATAGGCGAACTGTAAGGATGAGGCCACATGACTACTTCTTGAGTTAATCTCCACTGATAAATGGTTTCATGTTGTCGCATGCAAGACTCCAAACAAGATTTGGACCACCTTGGAAGGACTCTTTGGAAAGCAGGATGAGATGCGAGGTCATATGCTTGAGGTAGAGTTTAATACCTTAGACCCTAAAAGTTTTGATAATATACAATATTTTTTTACTAAATTTAAATCTTTGTTATTGAGCTTAGTTGAATGTGGTATTGATAAGTCTACACAAGAGAAACAACTTATTCTAACAATATTGTCCAAGCTAGGACCAGAATACAATGTATATGTCTCCAATTTCCATTCCGGCAGATGTTTTTTTGGTACAAATTGGAAAATGTCTACGATGGCTCAGTTCATTGAGTCTCTCACACAAGAGCAGAAAAAAATCATACAGATGGGCCTCATGAAAGATCCCAAAGAACATGCACTCATCATGCATGATGGAAAAGGGTCATCCAAATAGAACAGGAAGGAGGGATATTCCAAACCCTTCAACGATTCTTCAAGTTCCAGAGACTCTTCAGATTCGAAGAAGAAGAAGGGAAAGTAGTGAACTTCCTACAATAAACTGAATCATGAAGAATCCACATGCATGAAGAAACAGATCAATCTTATGGCACAGGAAATTCAGCATAACAACCTTGGAAACTTCATTCCAGAGGGAGTCAAGAAGCAGAAGGAAGAAGATCTTGCTCCTAAGAAAGGTAATCATCATGCTCTTGTTGAAATTAATTCCTCATCTGATTCATGGATTATAGTTTCTGGTGCATCCCATCATATGGCAATGAAAGAGGAAGTTTTCCCTTCTTTGAGTTCATGCTCTGGACCTCCTATTCTCATGGGGGATAATACCCCAGTAGCTGTAGCAGGAGAAGGGAGAGAGAATGTTCTACATGTTCCAAATCTTTCTATGAATATGCTCTCAGTTTATTAGATCACTCAGAAAGGTAAAAAGGTTGAATTTACATCAGATTCAGTTTCAATAATTGACATGCATGACAATTCCATCATTGCAATTGGTGAGGTGGATCACAAGTCAAGGTTGTATAAATTCACTAAGTTTTCTGACGATGACTCCTCTATTCTACTTACACATAAGGAGAGTACTTTGCATGAACCTCTAGTGCAACATGCATATACTCTTGTGCTTCCATCATCTTTAGACATAAAATATGATTCCATACACTCAGAGTTTGTACATGGAAATAAGCAGGTAGTACAACCAGATAAGAATCCAACATCGAAGCTTTAGCAGATTCCCAAGAAGGCACATACCACACTTTGGGCAGCAGAAAACCTTGAAGGAAATCCATTGGATTCGAGGATGACTCGATCTCAGCATGAGAAACCTTCTCATGTAATTTCAGCTTCAAAACCTGTGATGTCCATGCATTGTTATATGGTTCAATATATTGATCCATAGAACTACAATAGGGTTGTGGGAAATCCATTATGGAAAGCAGCCATGCAGAAGGAGTATGACTCACTCCTACATAACCAGACTTGGAATCTGGTTCTAGTTCCACCAGAAAGGAATATTTTTAGGTGCATATGGGTCCACAGGATCAAGAGGTACAAGGACCAATAGGTTGCCAAAGGACTTCATCAGATCCATAAATATTTCTACATCTTCACGAAGAATTTCAGTGAGCAGAAGTTTCAGACTTTGTGGGATCGTCTTGCAGTGAAGAACACAATTGCCTAGCAACTGCCATTTTCTTCTTTTGATACATTATCTTTTGAGGGGGGGGTTTGTTCCCATGTGGTTTTCCTCTTTCCTCGTTTTTATTCAGTGTTCATTAGTTGCATTGTACATGAGTACCTAAAATGGCCTAGTAACTGGGACTCATTTTTTACTCCATAGTGATGTTCATGGGGAGTGTTGGAGAAATTTCTATTTTCGGCACACTAGTTCAGTGGGAGTAACACTAGTTTAGTGGGAGTTAATTGACTAGTTCTATTTTAGACTTTAACACTAGTTCATTGGGAGTTAACTAACTAGTTCTATTTTAGAATTTCTAATATTAGACCATCACTATTATGCATGCATTCCTAATTATAGGATTCCATTGCCTATATGAGTGAATATCACTCACTCATTAACAAGATCATAATATAAATTGATTCTCATTCTTCATTGTGTATCTCTCTTCCTTTTCTTGATAAGCTTTGTTTGTGTATGCTTTAGCTAGATCTCCCATGCAAGTTTCCATGAAACACTGACAATCCTTATAACCCTTAACTCGTAGTTATTAAAATCCTTAAAACTGGACACTATAACATATAACAACATAGTTTTAATCCTTATAACCCCTTAAACTTTACCCTATTACCCTTCATCAATAACCGAACTAAACTTGTAATCCCAATGGCACATAAACCCTATATCGTAACTCCTAAGAATGTATCAACCCTGATTCCTATGACACTTAGTTATTCCCTATGACCCCTAACCACAATCCCTTGTAACTCATAACCCATTTAACCATTAACACCAAAAATAATGATATAACACCTATCCCTTAACCTTTATAATCTTAGACAACTAACCCTGGTAACATTATTATTCTAACCTCTAACCTTTATAACTATAACACCTAAAATTTTTAATTTGAAAACCTAAACTCTAACACATACATCTCCTAACCCTTACTTTGAATAACACTTATAACTCCTAATTGTTATAACCCCTGTGAATTTTCACCCTATAATAACCATTATCCACAATGATTACCCCTAACCCTATGACTCCTATAACCTTAAACCTTTAAGGAATTGTAAATGACATAATTAACCTAGAGCACATGATGTGAAATTTTTAAAAACTAACCCTTAGAACCTCTATCAAATCTAACCATATAACATCTATAAATACTCACACTTATATAACCCATTACATTGTATCCCATTGCTTGTATAACCCATAACCTATATAATGAGAAACCACTATGATAATTAGCCATGAACACTTATAACCATTAACCCCTATAACCTCTAACACATACAACCCTTAACATTATTAATCCTTGTGACTTATAACCCACAACTTTTATAACAAATAAACTACATCTAATCATTTATCCCCTAGGATCCCTAACCATATAACCATTATGTCGAAGGAGATCTAACAATATGACTCCTATAATCTATTAATTTTAAATGACATAACCTATAAGACATAAATAACAAACTTTAAAAACTAACACACAACCTCTATCAAATCTAACCCTTTACCCATGTAGCCCCTTTATTATCAAGCACTACTTAACCAAATGGGATTACATGTTGGCTTTCCCAAAAGGCAGCCTCTTCTAAGGCCTTGTCAATGGGTTATATTTCAAGAAGTTTTACCCATGAAACCACACTCACTGTATAGTCAATAATGTATATAAAACATTACTTTTTTGGTTTAGAAATTCATTTTTTGTGTTCTTCCTTTAATTTTTTTTATCAAAATTCTTGATGATTTTCTTTCTTGGTTTTCTAGTTGATTTACCCACCACATACCACATTAGTTTTTTCTGATGGAACTAGTTGTTGGACTCAAAATCTAGCTTCATTAGCTTGGGACATTTATTTACCCTCCCAAATGTTACTCCACTCAAGGGGTGTGTGCATAGGACCAACCACCAACAATCACATTGAATACACCATGGTGATTGACTTGCTCATTGATGTGACACATGTTCAAATCGAACACCTCAAGGTCCACTTTGATTCACAGATCCTCATTCCTAGAAGTGATAATCAATTTGTAGATAACATTGCAAATGAAGTCCTATATTTTCATTTGTCTCATTAACTCATTCATAATCACTAGTAAGTAGAAAGAAACGTTGCATATCATTTTTATCACACTATTAACCATTAACCATACTGAATGCTAAGAAATAAAACACATGAATATACATTTTGTTCATCATCAAACAAATAATCATAAGTGGAAAAAAACC
>JASDQU010687626.1:0-16785 GCA_032191745.1 Picea mariana
TATTATGCAATGCATACCTACTGAAATAAACTAATAGGCATGTGATTATTAAGTCACGCATTGTCTGCAATGTGCATAGTGTATGTTCATGCTTCTTTAAACAAAGTTATATGTCTAACTTGAATGATTCATGTGGAGATTCACCTACAAAGGTCAACATGTTATTTTGTCATCAATGTCTCATCAAATAGGTAAGTGTTTCTACATGCCTCCACCCTCACCATGTAGCCATAGGCACATGATGACTATCTTTAGAATCGTAGAGCTAATTAGCATAGCAACTAATAATAATAAGTAGTAGGATTTTTAACTTTTTCCAATGGCATGGCTCCTCCCTAAACCTATCTAGAATTTCACATTATATCCTATGTGTCAATTTCGGGTAAAGAAACAAAACCATAGGCATAATCCTATATGATCATAGTGGAAAGACATATAAATATACAAGCTATGTACCAACTACCACCAACCAAGTGTTCATGATCAACATGGTTCCCATTATGACCAATCCATGTCGTCAATACATTCAAGCTCAATAAATCACAGGAGGACATTTCATTCTATGATATGATTTGTATGCAAGAAATATGATTGCCGCATAAACACATGCAATACGCATAAGTGGGCCTAATGATCAAGAACACAGGCTTGAGCGAGCCTAATAGATAAGAACATATGTTTCTTCCCTTGAGGTCACATGTTTGAATCCAGGGTGGGGTAGGGTATGTACACCTAGATAGACTAAGCAATCAAGTCCTTACATTGAGGGGGGTCCCTTGTCCCACAAACAAGGGGGTCTCATACGTCAAATGGGCATCTGGATAGGTTGTGACCTTAAATTAGATTATTATTATTAAGTATGTCGATTTGTGGTTTAGTGACAACTTGGACCGATTGTTGTGACAAGGAATAAGGTTCAAATCCTAGTGGGTATGCTTCTTCTCTRTGTGGGGTTTTTTGGATGTGGCTATTGACAATGTTGATGTAGCCTTTGGGCATATCATTGTAGTGGCATTGGTGTGCAACCAACAATCCCATTATTCGCTTAAGTGCAGGAGTGTGGGATGAGGGTTGACTTGTTTCAAAGGAAAAAAAGATGAAAACGTGCCACATTTTTTTTTAATAGTAACTGGTAGATATTTCTATTAAGTAAAAGGTTGTAGCAAATGCTTGCAGCAAGGTTACATTAAAGATGTTGTAGCAGAGCTAAACAATGCTAGTACATTCTTAAGAGCTTCAGTAATGATTGAGCATAATATCTCCTTATCAATCATTTTTTCTTACATAAGATATTTGAGCTTTTCGTACTAGTTTCATCAATGTATGGGTAAATTCTCACATGCACGTTATAAAGAAAAACATAGAAACAAGTCATAGTTAACCTTGAAGAAGACATTCAAGGATTGTTAGTTACCTCTGTTGAATATTCATTTTTGTTTCCTGAGCTCTCCGATCTCAGTTTGATTTTCTTCCCCTTGTAAGGAGGGGAGAAGGATTTTATGATTTCTTCAAAACTTTGACATAGGATTTAGAAGGCTCAAGTTGGACCTACACTTCCACTTCCTAAGTTGAGTCCCTTTCTTCTTCCTCTGATTCCTTTGCTTCCTGATTTTCCTCCTATGCCTCTTTTGAATCTTCTTTGTTTTCCTCTTCTTCTTGTGCATTGGAAGTTGGGTCTTCAGGGGATGGGTCGAAGCCACTATTTGCATGGACCCTCTTGTGTTACAAGTTTAGTCAGGTCTTCATATTTGTTGTTGCCTGATGTGGGTGGACCCTCTTGGCTTTGAATTGGATGGCCTTTTTTATTGGGAATTCCTTTGCTAGCTAGAAGTTGTCTTTAACTCTGGTTCCTTTCTTGATTACTTCTTTAACTGCTACTTTAAAGAAGGTGACTCTTCTTTGATTTTTGGACAATTTTTAGCAAAATGTGCATATGCATGGCAGACCATGCATTTAAATGGAATATGTTCATAATCTAATGCTTGTTGATGACTCCACCCATCGACACTGATTTGCAGGGCTTTAGGGAGTCCTTTCTCCAGATCAACCTCCACACATATTCTTGTGCAAGAATATAAATTCCCTTTTGGATCTACACGATCAATAAATGAACCCAGTTTATTCCCAATTTCTCTAAGAGTCCTATGATCTCATAAAACTAACGGGAGAAGAGGCAATCTAACCCAAACTAGGGCCGTAGTAATTTCCTTTTATGGGTTGAAATCTAGGGTCCATGGAGACTGGTACATTCCTTGGGATACCATGAAGTATGGCCCAAAAATGAAATTTAGATCCCGTACTTCCTTGTTTAAGAAATTTAATATTTAATATCTTTGGCTAGAAGCAAATTAAAATACATGTCCATTAGTTTTTGGAGCTCATTGTTTTGCTACCCATGTGTCCCTAACTTTTGGGTTGGGCCACATGCATGTAAATTTTCCAACCAGAGCCTTCTCTGATAGAATGAGGGATTTCCTTCTTGGCTTCTAGGACAACAGATCCAGGTGAGGGATGGCATCTATCCTGTTGACAAAACAGAGCTATTGTGGTTGAGGTCGACTGTAAGGGGTTAGGGCTTGAACTAGTGCATTAAATGCCTCAATTTCCTTTTTTTCACCCATGGATGAATCGCACAAGAGTAGGGACCTAGATTTCTAGTCCATGGATTCTCTAGCTCGGGATTGTGACTCCTTTGCAAAATCAATGCCTATATGGATCGTTTCTTCCAACCCGCAGTTCAGACTAAAGCAAAATGCAATAGGCTCAATTTCTTTGCAAATGATAGCAACGAAAATGGTGGCGGCTAGGGATTGCATTGATAGGGATTATAGGGGTGGCATTTTCAAGATCCCTCCTAGACTGCCAATTGCTTCCCCCTGCGACTGCATTTTCTATACCCACGACGTCCATAGTTTCAAATTTCACTATGCTAGATTCCAACGAATGACTTAGAGTTGCGGCTAGGATAAAATCCTAGTCATAGAGGAATAAACTTTGATGTGCATTTTTCTTGTCCCTCCTCTCATGCTATGTGCCACATATTAATCATCATGTTAACAACCATAAGTTTAGGACATGCAAATAGACCAATAAATGAAACATAAATATATAACAATTAGTTTATGTGTAATAATTATTGTACCAAACCCCCAAGAAGGGGAAAATCATACTGGAATGCAATATGATCAACAAGTTTGTAGTTGTAAGTCTAGATTTTTGCTCCATATTAGCTCAACTTTGCACACGTTGCAAGTTGGTTGAACATGAATCCTAAACTACACCATGTTGCAAGAGAAAATCCACAAAAGGTGTAGGACTTCAAACTAACTTTTCCCGGCTATAAATTGTGGAGTATTTAGAGGCAAATCGTATTATGCCAAGAAACAATGGCGTAGTTGCAGAAAAGGGTAAAAATAGAGGTCGCATATCAATAAATGTTACAATCTCTTTTGGAAAAAGATTCCCTTGGACCCTAGTAAACATTGATGATATTTGAGAAATTACGTAGTTGCCTAAAAATGGTAAAAGGAGAGGTGGTGGGACAAAAAATGGTACAGCCACAAAGATTAGGAAAAGCTTCCCTTGTTTTGTTGTTGAATATTGATTTATAAGCTTATAAATTAATGTTTAAACTTATAAATTGATGTGGGAACCTAAGGTATAGTGCTGGAAATACGGACAATTAATAGTGCAAAGAGGGAAATGTAGACAAAAACTTCTCCTTATATGCCAGTTTAGAGACACGTACCTCAAGTTCAATAGATGTCCCCATCTTAAAAACATCTCGAGAATCCTGTGAACACACGTAAACTAGATTCCAAGGTCAAAATGCATAGTGCAATCCTCGAATCAAGACTCATTGTGTTAACTCTCACCAGTTCCAAATCAGGGAGAAGGAAAGCGAGACTCATTCTCCTCCTCTCTGGGATTATCAATGGAATCCATTACTTCCAGGATGGCCTCTTCTGAAGGGAACGTAGTCTCTAGGAAATCATGTGAATTGAGAGAGTCAAAAACCCGTATGGACAAAGAAGGTTGATCACACTCCACATGAAGATGGAGTTGTTGTCCAATATCAATGGATACCGAAGGTATGGTCGAATCAACAATCTTGACCGTAGTGAGAAGAATAGATGCTCCATATGAGTCAACATCTTCAGGATGAGGTACCACCCAAGGATCAACTGACCATAGGGATTCCCTGGTAGATGAGAAAATCATGTTGATGGGAAAAATATGGATAATGTCAAGTGTAGGAAGGGGAAATATCCCCATAAGAAATGGATCTTTAAACATACCTATACAGACACTTTCGTACCTCCCAAAATATTCACCTACAAAAGGCACATTGGTGCTAGGATTAGTTCACAAGTTGGGCATGCAATAGTCTGGTTGGTCGATTCTGACTATCTTTCCTTAATGGGGAAATCGTATCGCGTGAAAGATAGTGGATGCAACAACCTTCATTGTGTAGAACCAAGTGCATCCCAAGAGTAGATTATAGTCAAGTGTGGTGTCTACCACTTCAACTCCTACACAGAAAGTCTTGCCCCGGGCACGATGGGTAAGGAGGTGAGAACTCTGTGAGGTTTGAAAGAATGTCCATCAAAAGATTTTAGGATGGCTGGAGACGTGGTGAGCTCTAGAGAACCAAGGGATTTCCAACATGACAAAGACATAATGCAAGTGGTTTCTCCTTCGTCGATCACTGTACGAAAGATATTCTTGTTGAGACAACCAACTATGATTTGGAATGCCAGTTGGTGTGAGAGATGCGAATCAATATGTTCTATGTCAAAGGAAATAACATTGGACTTCGAAGGGTCAATTCCACCTATGGATGATAGCAATGCTTTCTGCTATGAAGGACAACTCTGCAATACTTCAAGTGTTGACATGGCACATGGAGCTTGGGTGAGATGTTCCACTATGTTATAGTGTTGAGCTGCTCGAGCATTCATATTATGTGTAGTTCGTCGAAGTACCCCTTTTTGAGGGTAGAGTGTAGGTTTGAAAGATGGTTTCTCTAAAGTGAGAGGGCTATTGGGTGGTGAAGTAGATGGAGGATCCTTCAATGAAGGTTCCCCTTTTGGGGAGTCGCAGTTCTTTACTTGGGCGGATAATGCCACTGTAGATTTAACCATCATAATATTCATGGATGAGGACTCTACATTGACCCCGGGTGGGGGTGCAGAAATTTGTGAAATCATTTGTTGTTGTTGGGGGAAAGGATTGGTTAGTAGTTCGGAAGGAGATCCCCCTCGCTTGAGGTATTAATGAACCTGTGCAAGGTGAGGGCAGTCTTTGGTGAATTGGTCCTCCTTACACACCATGCAATGATATTTTACCTTTTATTTATTTTTGCCCCGAGCATTGGGGTCTTGGGTGTTTTGAATCTCCTACTAGTTAGAAGATTTTTTGGATGTACCCTTGTTTTTCTTCTTTCCTCCGAATTGCTGATATGAAACGGATTGAACTGCATTCACCTTAGAAGTTTTTGCAGGAGAGGGAGGAGACTTGGTATTGGTAGCAATCTACAATTATGTTGCAGACTGTGATTTTACGAAACCCACTACGCCACCAACATGGGATCCTTGGGCTGGTTTTAATGGATCATTCGACAGTCGAGGAGCATGAGGGATAGATCATATAGTGTGTCTGAATAGGAATATACCAAGTCTAAATATTGAGCATGACTGATGGCTTTCTCCTCGATTATAGCACCTCCCATGGAGACATCTCTATTAATGGGCAAGAGGAGTGACTTTGTGAACCGATCTGCCAGGAGTTGGTCTGGAATAGTGGCTTTAATCAACCGACGTCATCACATCGATTCATCAATATGATAAGAAATATGAGTGAGATGGATTGTTGAAGTGAGGTTAAAAGATCGATATCGCTCTCATATTCAATGGGCAATTGGAAGTGAGTCAGAAATGTCACGACGAGATAATTAAAATTGACAAAGGAGTTTTGCAGAAACTCAATATACCATTTTGCGGCCAAACCTGTGAGTGTTTTCTAGAAAATTATCAACTGGATGGAATCATCCATCAAAGAGTTAGAAGAACACCAAAGACGGAAGTTCATGACGTAGTTGTTTGGATCTTCTACGAGTTTCTCGTCGAACTTCGGGATGTCGATTGGTAGTTTGGTAGGGATAGGGGTCCAAAATGGGGCATGTTGTATGGTCATTTGTGAAATGTGACAAATCTGGAAGATCTAAGGTGGCCAATAAAGGAAGTTGTTGGTTTGGTTGCGAATACTGATAGTGCTGATGTGGCATTGAGGTACTAGTAGGACCATATACAAGTTGTGATGAAATGTTGAATCTTGATGGTCCTCCCATAAATGGTTGAGTGGCATGGGGAGTGGGGAACATGGGGTTCTTTGATTGAGCGGGAAACCTCCTTGCGAGAGATTCCCACCAGATTGGGTTGACATCATGAAGTATTTTCCATTCCTGGATACAGTAAACCACTATAAAGACCTGTAGGGTTTGTTGGAACATTTTTCCCCCAAGGGTGAGGTGGGTTTCTGGTGTGGGATTATACCAAAATTGGTTGCTAACCTTCAGTTGGGGGGATGTTGGCTCCAAACAGGTTGTTTCCCCCCAGCTAGTTGTTGGCCCCAAACAGGTGGTGGCCCCCCAACTGGTTGTTGCCTCCGAGCTAGTTGTTGGCTCCAAGTATGTCGTTTTCCTACATATGAAGGTTATTGTTGTCCCCATATCGAATATTGTCCTACAACTGGAGATTTCCCTCAAACTGGAACTTGAACTACAACTGAAGGTTGCCCCCCGATTGGAAACTGAACCATAGCTTAAAGCTTCCCTCTAGCGGGGTACTCGACTACAAGAGAAGGTGACCCTCAAGCTATAATGTGCCCCCCAAGTCTAGGTGGAACAATTTGTGGAACTGTCGTTGGGTTAACACCTTGAATGGGCGGAGGAAAAAATGAAGCTACTTGTCACGGGACATGAGGTAGCAGCATTGCTGGCTACTAGACTAGATGGAGTCTGTAAAAGACGACCGAGTAATGCACTTGGTGTATGCAAGTGTGCAACTAGAGATGCAGGAAGAGAAGTTGTACTCACCGGCTTTTGAGTCGAGGTTGTCAAGAAATGCAGGGCACTTCCACTAATCCTAACAAAAGAGAAGAAGAATTTAACCAAGAACATAAATGAAACAAGAAATCACATAGTACACCGAGATTTTACCCTGGAACCCTTAACCGAGAGAAACCAACATTCCTTTGAGCATTCTACTTTCTTGTTGTCTTATTCAATTAGAATTAAATGTTACATGCCAAACCTTGGTCCACACCTACAACACAATTGACATCATACCATCTTGCTTGCAAAAGAACAACCTTGTAGCCAATTCGAGTTACATATACATGACCAACAACCTATGATTTACCATGCATTAGCATTACAACATTTTTCATTCACGCATTAGCCTTTATGACCTTACAACAAGCCTCTTTATAGTCTTTACAACAGGAAAAACCTTAAAAATTAGCGCCCAAAAATAGTTACAGATCCACGCATATCATTGGCTACAAATACCGCAAATCTTGGGATTCTGTTACAATCGACTCCAAGTCCAGTTACCAGATGGTCCTTCATTCGATCTCTAGTCAGTCTGTTATCTCCTCAAATAAATCAATTGAAATTTTTCATTTTAGGTGATAGGATGTCTTTTAAAAAAGGGTACTTTTAAAAAAAAAAAAATCTTTTAAAAGCTCATTTCTCAAAGCTTTACGCATGTAATAAAGTTTAAATAAACTTTTTGTTTAGTTTTTATCTTATCTAATTCAAATCTCAGGTTTCGATGACTTAGGCGAACATTTTGATTGTTCATTAGCCACCGAAAGCCCTAACTTTCGGTAGCTTAAACAAAGGAATTCAGGGCTATTTTAGCCACCGAAATCGCAGAAGCGAGGAAAGAGTTAGCACGTCCTTTGACATGTTTCAACCGTCGGGTTCAAAGTTTTATAATTGCAATAAGCCGCAGAAAAGACAGGAGAATGAACCGTTCGCGATCGAAAGCTAATTTTTGTATGATATAAGCGAATCTTTTCAGATCGTTGTATCATCAAGCCATATGCTTACATACCCTCCATCATTACAGTGATCGACTATGACTGTTGCAAATCACCAACTGTTCTACCGCATCCCTTGTAATCAATGCCACGTTCTAAAGGTCACCTCAGTTTTCTCATTTCTGTCACATCCAAGCCGACTCTCCCTAAATCTACGTTGTGTAACTCTCCCCCGAAATTTGTTCCTTCAATCACAGGTGTGCGGAAGCATTGTGGAAAATGAAGAACGGAGCGTCAACCCTGAGGAAAGAGCTCAATGACATCAGTGACTTGGAATAACACCCAGAGATATGTCAATTGTTCAGGGATGCAGGGTGTTATACTTTTTGCGAAAAATTACAGAGTTCTCATCGGCAGGTGGAAGAGGCCTTTGCCCTCAATTTCGATGGAAAGAAAGTAATCATAGGTCGAGATGAATTCGAGATAGATGAAGCCCTCATAGCTGAAGTGACAGAGCTTCCCAGGACTGGAGAAAATGGTTTAAAACTACTGTCACCAAGAATGTTGAATTCAGTTCTTATTTGAAACCAGAACACAGGGGTTTGATATGGAAGAAAGACATTCATGTGTCTTTCCTTGAAGAGAAATGACAGCAGTTACTAAAATCCATAATGGTTTATATAACTTGTGAAGGGCGATATAACAGAGTGATGATTTACCATTTTAAACTTATAAATCATTTGACTGGTAGAAACCCACTCAATCTTCCCTATTTTCTCCACATAAGTTTATCCAAAATGGCTCATCAAGTCAAGGCCAAGCCCAATAAAGTTGCAGGTAGATTATCCCACCACAGTCTGATTAAACTTTTGGTTTGTGAGCTGTTGCAAAGAAGAGGCAAAGAGTGGAATTACTTCTTGTTTTGGAATGATTTCCAGACTGAGGTTCAGCCAGAAGGTAAAAATAGTCCTCATTCCAAGAAGTCTTCTACTCCCATAAGTGGAAAGAGGAGGAGGAGAGCTATCTCTCTAGCTCCAGCTAATCAACCCTCTCCTTCCTCTAAGCTTGACAAAACTAAGAAGAAATTAAATTTCAACAGTGAAAAAGAAAAGGCCAAAGAATCCCCAGTGAACAAAAACATTCTTAATCTTCCTTACACAGACTCGGAGGATGAAGAGCACCAGATTGAAACGGGGCATGAGGATTCAGTTACCACAGGGTGTGAAAATTATGTTTTTGTGGATATATACACAACAAGTTATGAATACCTTCCACCACCTAAACCTCAAGAAGAACAAGAACCACAAATTGCAGATGCCTCATCTAGCAAATGAGTGAAGCAGAGTAAATCAAAGGAAATCAAGAAGCTTAAGAAGAAGTTAGCCGAGAAAGAAGTGCTAGAAAGGGTAATCAAAACCAGGTATGAAACCCTGACAAAGAAATTTGTAGAAAGCAACTCATCCTTTGAAAGATTAGCCCATGAAAGCATAAAGGAGAAGAAAAAGAAGGACAAGATTGTAAAAGACTACAACAGCTTATGGAGAATAGATCAGGGATTGAAGAAAAAGGTCAAGGATTTGAGAAAACAAGCTATGTCTTCAAAACACCAGGCTCAGACACATGCTTCTCTTGAGACCCTAGCAGAGGTGGCAGTTCAGTGCAATGAACATGAGGCAGCCAGTAACCCTACAATCTTTGAGCAAGATGCAGAAGCCTAAAAAGATCAGTCCCAAGGCATTTTTGAGCTAAGACAAAGGGTATTTTTGAAATTTTGATAATCTCAGGTTTCGGTGGCTTAGGTGAACATATCAATTGTTCATTAACCACCTAAAGCAAAGCTTTCGGTAGCTAATTGGTCCAAATTCTATCTACTCTAGCTACCGAAAGCACTAATAAGGCAGAAAGTTAATGTTTTTGCATAGGTCCAAGTTTTCCTTGTCCAAAAGCCTCGGAAATGGTTCCAATCGATGGCAGATAATTAATGACATCCTTATCAAGAGTTTGTTTTGGTTTTGGAGGTGCTCTATAAGACAAAAAGTTTAAAAATTGGTAGTTATTTTCAAGGATATGAAGATGTTTGACTGTCAACAGGTGTCATGTTCGACTCCTCCTATATCACATGAGATCCAGCATCCTCGGAAGGCTCACTACACCTGCCAAATAATCTGAAGAACATAAAGATCATTTGAGAATTTGAATTGACCTAGTTTATAAGATCTTTGCCTACTTTCTTGGGCCAGTTATTGATTTTCTATTATCGGCAAAATTCGATCCAGTAATATAGGATCTTGAAACTGTTTGTAAAGGGCTATAAAGCCCAAAACATTGAGGAACAAAGAGTTTGATTTTAAGTTCTGTAATCCACTGTTATTATGATAAAGACACTTTCTTTAATATATTAAGCCTGCAAGCTTCTTTCACTATTATTGTCAGACTCTCTTTTATGTTTTTCTATGCCTATGAGTTGAAATCATTTCTTTGTCTATGTTTAATGGTCCCATGGTAACTGTCATCTTACCTTTGATTGTTAAGCAAGAATCATAAGCATCCTTTGCTAGTTTGTTGACCCATCATATATATTGCCTATGTATGTTCTAGTTAATTGATTGGTTTTCTTATCCATTTGATCTACAAACCTATCTGATAATAGCTCTTGAAGGCCTTGTATTGTATGAATATAGCTAGACTGTCTTGAAGATACAATCCAGTGAGTTGAGATATTCATCTTGATCCAAACCCACACCCATTATTGAGAAAATAGTTACAAAAAGTTTAAGTTACAAGGCATCTCTGAGATACAACCTAGGAGAGTTTCCTGGAGTGATAACAAATTGGCGTCGTTTCCGAGGAGAGGCGACTAAAGCTCAGCTTCCTTGAGATACGACAAGATCCAACTTTGATGATAGACAAAGTTTGGACACATTTTCGGTTGTAACCGTCTATCTGGCGACTCCATTGGAATGAAGTGGCTCCGAGAAAGGCTCATACCAGGGCAAACCAAGAAAGACCACTGGCAGCACCAATTCCAAATCCTGAGAAGATCATTAGAAGTGGAAAAGCATTGCAAAGACAAACTTCTGGATCTGCAAGAGCATCTAAACCAGGTATTTCAAGAAACACTTCTTCTTTTGTATCTAGAGAACCTCTTGTCGAATCCCCTTCTGCTGAAACTTTTAGTTCTCAGAAAATTGAAATTGTGTCAGAAAGCTTGAAGGGTGATGAGCCTTCAATTTCCTCTAATGTTATAGATTCTATTTCTGAGCATGTTACTATATCCAACTTAGGAGAATAAGTTGTAGAATCTCTCCAAGAAGAGTACTCTTCCTCTTCTTTGAATTCTTCACCAACTGAGCCTGTAGAGAGTTTTTTCCATACTGATACCAGTCTGCCCGTTCTTGAAGATATTTTACAAGATCTTTCCTCTAAGGGTGAAGAAAACTTGGCCTTACTGCTAGGTCAGTTTTACAAAGCTTCTTACTTTCCACCTTATTCAGGAAACACATTCCAGGGTATTCATCCTACTAGTGTTTCTCCTTCATTCCTCAGTGTAGTAACACCACCATTGTCCATAGTCCCACCTATCCCATCTCAGCCATCATCTACAGAAACTTCTTCCTCTGCATAAACCCCCAAGATTTCCATGGTTGCCCCTTTGACAAAAATGGAACAAATCTTAGCCAATAGGTATGCCCCTCTTGTGTTTCCCAATCCCTTATCGGCCATGAAACCAAGAGATTATCAAAAATATATGCCAAAGTTTACTGGATCTGCGGATTATACTACTAAAGAACTTATAGAAGCTTTCTATGCTTATGCTGAGAATATTAACATTTAAGAGGAAGATGTTTGGACCAGAATTTTTGTACAAAGCTTGGATGGTCAAGCCAGGAAGTGGTTCAAGGAACTGCCAACAAATTCAGTGGCAAGCATTGAGCAGTTAGATGAGGTGTTTTTGAAACATTGGGGAGAAAGAAGAGACCTATTGTATTATATTACTGAATTCAGAAATCTAAGAAGAGAAAATGGGGAGTCTGTCTCAGACTTCACCAAAAGATTCAATAAGATGTTTGGCAAGATTCCTGCAGAGATCAAGCCAACTGATGCATCATCAAAGATTACTTACTCTTCTGCCTTTGATCTAGAATTTTGCTCAATCCTTAGAGAAAGAAGGTCAGCCACACTCGCTTTAATGCAAGATGTTTCTCTTGAGGTTGAATCTAACATTATGGCATCTCAGAAACTTAAAGGAAAATTTGAGAGAAAGAAGTCGTCTATTGATCCTCCTTCTTCTTCAAATACCAAAATGGAAAATATGGCCAAGATGTTGGACAGCATGACCTCGGAAATGTCAAAACTGAAAATTAAAAGTCAACAGCCAATAATAAGTAAAGAGACTAATGCCTATGCTCCTAAGAATCCCAATGCATTCCCTTACAGAAGGAATAACCAGCTGGTCCAGATCCTTCAGAGAGACAAGAATGCAGCTGAAGACCAAAGGATCAGGGCCCCCTTCCAAAATGCAGTGCTAGAAGAATAACAAGAGCTATCTCATGATGAAGTTGAAGAAGAAGACGACATCAATTGCTTTGGGGATGAAAATGATTCCTCCTTCTTAACACAAATAGATTATGAGGAGGCCCAGATGGACGAGCAGATTCATGAGGCAAGCATTGAAGAATCCTTTTATCAGACAGATGATCAACCAGGTTACAATTTAAGATCTAAGACTGCCACTCCAAATCCATTGCTTACTGCCCCCGAAAAAAAGAAAGATGTTGTTGCCAAGCAGCAGACCTCCACTCCTGCAAAACAGCAACAGAAGCAATTACAGCCCCAAGCTAAAGAACAAGTCTCCCTCAAAGCTCCTTCTAACAAGGTAAAACCTTCCGATAAAATATCATATTCATTTAATTTCGAATCAGAAATTCAGAAGGTGAAAATACCTATGCCATTGACTGAACTTATGAAGAATGACATATTCAAGTCTGTTATCCTGAAGTCCCTTCAACCAAAGACTCCTCCAGTTGCTGATTACGTAAACCTTCAAGATGACAAGCCCACAGTGACCATAGGACCTATGTTAGAAGACCGAGATGACTCGTTTCCACCCTTCTACATATCCCTGAATATCCATGACAAGATCCTTCACAACTGCTTGCTTGACTAGAGAGCGTCGCACAATCTTATGCCTAAAGCAATGATGTATGAACTTGGGCTTGACATCACAAAACCTTACCATGATCTCTTCTCTTTCGATTCTAGGAAAGTCAGATGCCTCGGCCTCATAAAAGACCTTGTCATAGACCTTGCCCAGCTTCCAATGAGAAGCATGGTTATGGATGTTGTAGTGGTTGATATCCCACCCAAGTTCGATCTCCTCTTGTCGTATTCATGGAGCAAAAGGCTAGGAGGTACCTTGCAGATGGATCTTTCGTATGCCACAGTCCCGGTGTTTGGAGGAGATCTAAAGAGACTTTGCAAAGAAAATCAGCTTGCCTACATCATTAGTGATGGGAAGAATTATGTAAAGCATCCCATTTATGCATTAGACACAGACTTCGGATCATGCATTCTGCAAATAGATGATTCTTAGCCAGCCCCTTTGCATCTCACAAAGCCTACTTATCAGCAGACTAATGGAGAGAGTACTCCCATGTGGAGCATGTTCTTTGATGGTGCCAGTACCAAAGACTCAGTAGGTGCAGGTGTAGTTTTGATTTCTCCTTCAAAAGAGGTTAGTCATTTGTCTTTTAAACTTGATTTCAAAACTACTAACAATATAGCAGAGTATGAGGCTTTGCTATTGGGATTAAATTCTTCCAAGGAGATGGGAATCAAAGGAATAAAAGTGTTTGGAGATGCAGATCTCATCATACAACAAGTGAATAGTACTTTCCAAGCAAAACATGTTAGGTTGAAAGCCTACAGGGATGAGGTATGGAAAATCAGGGACTCTTTTTCTATTTTTGATATTTCTTATATACCCAGAGCTATGAATCACCTTGATGATTCCCTTGCTGTCTCAGCCAGTATGTTCATTCCCCCCATGCCTCCTAGACTGAATTACGAAATCCAAGTCAAATAGAGACCATCTCTACCCGACAATGTCAAATATTGGAAAGTTTTTGAAGATGATGATGAGCTTACTAGATTTCTTCTGGTTGTAGATGAATTTTCTGATATGCATATTGACCAGGAAAATCAAAATGTAGAGGAATCCAAGAAGCCTAAGCTAAAAAGAAAAATGGGTCAACATGATATCGTTCAGCTGCTGAACAATTATATACCTTGGGGTTTGGTGCCTCTTGAGAAGCTTTTCGACCAAAACAATGTCCACTACAAACCTGATAAGAAGGAGAAGGATTCTGTTGTCCATGAGCACAATATAGGAAGCCAAAATTATCCTAAATCCATAAATCTGTCTATTGAATTAACTGTTGATCAGAGGTCAGAATATTGCAGCATTATGAAGGAATTTGCTAATGTTTTTGCCTGCAAATACAGTGATCTGAAAACCTATGATCCCGATCTCATTCAACATAACATTCCCCTTGAGAAAGACACCATCCCTTTCAAACAGAAACTAAGACCTATCAGTCATCTCCTATTGCCTGTGATTGAAAAAGAAATCAAAAAGCTCCTTGATGCCAAAATCATAATTCCATTAAGATACTCTAAATGGATTGCAAATCTAGTAATAGTGAGAAAGAAAAATGGCGAGATCAGGTTATGCGTTGATTTTAGAAACCTAAATAAATGCTCAAAGAAAGACAACTATCCCCTATCCAAGATGAAACACTTGTTGCAAAGAATTTCAGGGGCCACTGTCATGTCCTTCCTAGATGGATTCTCAGGCTATAACCAGGTTTTTGTACATCCTGATGACGAAGAAAAAAATGCCTTTACTACTCCTTGGGGTACCTTCATGTACGCCAAGATGCCATTTGGGCTAATGAATGTCAGGGCCACTTTTCAGAGGGCCATGGACATAGCTTTCGTGGGAGAGAAAGACAAGTTTGTCCTCATCTATCTTGATGATATCGTAGTTTATTCTAGCAGTCATGAAGAGCATCTGAAGCATCTGAAAAGATTTTTTTTGAAATGCAAACAGTTCGGGATTTTGTTGAACCCCCAAAAATCTAAATTTGCTCTCAAGAAGGGTAAGCTCCTAGGTCACATTGTTTCAGCAGAAGGAGTGAAAATTGATCCAGCTTGGGTGGAAGCAATTAAGAGGTTGTTCATACCAAGGTCAAAGAAGGATATCCAATCTCTACTCGGTAAGATAAATTTTGTCAAAAGATATGTTCCTAATTTCGTTGAATTAGTGAAACACATAACCTCTATGCTAAAAACGCGATCTGAGATTAAATGGACAGACAATGCAAGAAGTTCATTTCAGGATATCAAACAGTCTATCATGGAATCCCCCACTCTAATCAGTCCAGATTACACCAAGAACTTCTATATTTTCTCTTTTTCTTCCTATGACACAGTGGCAGTAGTCTTGTTACAAAAGGATGATGAAAGTCTTGATCACCCGGTGGCTTTTTTCAGCAAATCACTCAGAGATGCTAAACTAAGGTATGATCCTATAGAAAAGCAAGCTTATGCTCTCATTAAGTCATTAAAATCTTTCAAAATTTATATCCTCCATGCAAAGGTTGTTGCCTATGTTCCTTCAGCCTCTGTGAAGGATGTCTTGACTCAGCCTGATATTGATGGAAAGAGAGCTAAATGGATCGCAAAGCTACTTGAGTTTGACATAGAAGTGAAGCCCACTAAGCTGGTAAAAGGCCAAGCTCTTGCCAAGCTTTTGACAGAAAAGAACTGTGATCTTTTGGACATAAATTTCATTGGGGAAAGTTCAACAACTTTGCAGACAGGGGTAGCAGCGGAAGAACAACATGGCAGCCAGCAGGTGGCCAAGAATTTGTCTTCATGTGAGTGGTATTCAGGTATTATTCATTTTTTACAGAAGTTGGAGGTTTCTCCTGAACTTAGCATGACTCAAGCCCGAGCCCTTATGCTCAGAGCAATTAAATTTTGCATTAATGATAATCTTTTGTATTGGAAAGATCCTACCGGTTTACTACTAAGATGTTTAGACAAAGAAGAGTCAACTAAAGTCATGCATCAGTTTCATTCAAGTATTTGTGGAGGTCATCATTACTGGAAGACCACAGCTCATAAAATCTTAAGGGTTGGGTATTATTGGCCTTTTCTTTTTTCAGATGTGTGCGCCTTTGTAAAATCTTGTGATAAGTGTCAAAGATTCACAGGAAAACAACAACTAAAATCTCTGCCCCTGAGACCTATTGTAGTGAATGGTCCTTTTCAGCAGTGGGGTTTAGATTTCATAGGCGAGATTAATCCTTCATCTAGTGGTCAGCATAAATGGATCTTGGTATCCACTGACTATTTTACAAAATGGATAGAGACAATCCCCACTAGAAATGCCACTCATCAGGTAGTCATGAAGTTTCTCTATGAAAACATCCTAATCAGATTCAGTTGCCCAAAAAGGCTAGTGACAGATAATGTAGCAGCCTTCAAAGCTGATGCATTGGTTAACATGTATAAGTCAATGGGAATTCAATCGGTACACTCTACTTCCTACGACCCTCAAGGTAATGGCCTTGCTGATTCGTCCAATAAGAGTCTAGTCAAAATCATCAGAAAGCTGTTGGAGGAGAATCAAAAGATTTGGGATTCTAAACTAAAGTTTTCTCTTTGAGCAGA